>OU015502.1:4835163-4932663 GCA_907164885.2 Dolomedes plantarius
CATCGCTGCTATCCGAATATCGAGCGATTTGCCGATTAGACCAACCGGCTTTTTGAGCCCCAGTACACGTCCTCTCTCAAATGCTGACATCTGCGCATATTGTTCGCGCACCTGTATGCGAGGCATTGTTACTGTCTACCCGAGTACACGGAATGAAATTCGCAAATAATTTATGACCTGAAATCGAAATTTCTCCTCTTTAATATCCTGCCAGTTGCGCAGTTAAGATGCGCTGCATTGTCACATGTTCATTCATTGGCCGCCAAACTTTAAATTTTTGTATTTTCCGTCGAAACCTGTATGCATCGGTTTTTTTTCTAAGAGTGTATATTTCACCAAATATAAATCAAAAACTTATCCGACTATCATGTTCAGGTTCCTTATTCGCATTCATTTTTACCTACTTTAATTTTATATAAATAAGTGAAGTTTATAATTTTCAGTGTTTAAAAATGAATCTTATAATTTTAAAATAATGCATTTCAATTTAAATTGTTGTAAATATTTTACCTTAATGAAATACAAATACATATTAATATTTAAATAGAAAATGCTAGTTATGCTTGATTTGGCAAAAAACAAGTGTATTGAAGACTCCGACCCTTGTGGCGTCCAATAGCCGTGTACTTAACAGCAGACGTTCTTTTGCCCTTGTCGTAACGCTTTTACAATACTTCTATGAAATATATTATTTTCAATTTGATACAAACGCCATAAGGGGATGTTCCCCTTTGCTTGGGTTCATTATCTAAATTCGATACGTCCTCCTGTCTGTCTGAAGAAGATTCACTGAAAACTCAATATTTGTCTCTGCATAACACCCAATCCTCTCTGTTGCGAATTCCAGAAAACGGTTGCAGATGAGACATTTCCTGCGCTGTTCCACTTTACATAATTTTCGTCTTCCTCCTACGACACATAAAATGCCATAATATGTGTTACCATTGCGTTGGCGGAACTAGTTGGCGAGCGCAAGTCACCAATATCCAGATGTTTCGCTCATCAACATCACGTGACAAAGCCACGACTGGAGAGGGAATTTTGCTTGCGAACACAGAGGCGACATCGCCACCAGCTGGTTTGGACGCAGCTATCATGATGGGAAAGGGACGTATTCGCCGAACAACAAGCCTAGTTACCAGGGTCTACGTGCAGAGACATCGTCGCCCACCTGAACCTGCCTTGATACCTTCATCATTTTTTGTCATGGCCTTAAGCCACCTTCTATTTCTTCAATAGTCTAAATAAAATAAAAAAAAACCTGATGTTCATCAACCGTTCTTTGACTAGTTTTCTGTCAACCTTTCTCCTTTTTTTTCAGAGTAACAAGCTATGGCCATAGGTAGCCATATTAATACCTGGGTACTTCAACTACAACTTAATAATGAAATTTTTTAATGTGACAGCCCTGCTGAGGTCAACGAACTTATTGGATTTTTCCGACCATCTTGCATTAGGAACAACAAAACTAAATAATCAGTCAAGAGTTTTGTTTTTAAAACTGAGTATGTTTACAGCAATGAAGAGATGACACCGAACGACTCTCTGAGGAATTCTATGCTACGTCACGATTCTTCGACGATGTTCTTTACATGTATACGTTCGGAAGCGGCTTAATGATTAATTATTTTGATTCTCCAACATTCAATTCGCATCATTTCTACATAATGAATTTCGAAGTTAATTAAAATGACTTAAAATTTCTACGATATCCTTTTATCTACATTTTATGAAAAACAATACTTAATTGGTTTCAGAAATGAAGTAGCTATTTGACAAATTGAAAATGGGAACCATTTAAAAGTAACGTTATTAATCTCTCTGTTGATTTAACGAAAAGGATGAAATGAAATTCTAATTTAGATATAAAGGGCTGTAACATAATAATGTTTGAATCCTGTTAAACGTCATTCAAGTAATTAATTGTGAACTTAATTGTATTCTAACATCATATGAAATGAAATATGTGTTACACTTAGGTATTAAAAACAATGTTTCTCCATAACCAGTTGAAACATGTTTCTAAATTTCTCTGCATAATAGAAGTTTATTGAATTAATGAATTCCTTATGAAAGAGAAATTCTATAAGGTAATTTTTTTTATATTTGCACAGTCTCACAGCAATTAAAATCTTTTATAAGATGTACGGTTCTATTGATTATGCAATTAATTTAAAATAAATTTTTGTTTACTATTCATGTAATTAGTATGAAGATATTTACATTATACGCATTCTGAATATATTATCTATAGCAAAATATTTTAACTATCCGCAGTGGAGCCATTGCACTCTTGAAAAAATATCACTCAACTTTTTTTTTCTTATCTGCTTGGTTCACGTACCATAAAACGACTTTTCGCTCTTTTGAGTAGTAAAATTGCAAGTTATTCCTGTGTTTTCTCAGAATCTTATTGCATTCTAAATTTGAAATTCGTCTAAAAGATGACTTGCGTTAGGTCTTTTCTCCGCCTTCCCATTGTAAAGAATTCGCCGAATGGTAGCGAAAAGAAATCAGCGATACAATCTAATAATATTTAAAATGAACGATTTATTTACAAGATGATTGAGTCGATGAAAATTATCAAAATTACAGGAGCGATGCTCTCTAATTCTGTGCGGATATACAAGTCAGCTACCACACCTCAGTTTATATTAGAGGTCTAACTGCACTCACGAACTAAAGTTCTTTAGATCGTGCAGGGGAACTCAGGATGCGTCACGATCACTTCTTCGAGAATTCAAGTCCACAGAAACTCAACAATTGTCTAAATCCTTCTGGGATCATAAAACAAGCTATGTCAGATACTGGAGGTCGACAGGAAGTCAATAAAACTGTTCGCCTATCACAAGGACTTATCGAGAATTTAAATTCTGGCTGCGAGGCCTGAGTAGCGCTTCTTAGCTTGAGATCCTAAACTCAGCCTTCAATATACTTCTGCTCGAAGTAAGTCGACGAGGTGTCGAACGATCCTTCTCCGAATCGAAAGTAAAGCACTTTGCCTCACCGAGGACTTGAAACGAAGTCACGGTTGCAATTGCCGAAGTAGCAAGTCTCAGCGTGAGAACTCAGGGCTAACTGTATTTTGTAACTCTCGTAGCGACGCACTTTCAATTTGGCGCTGGTATCGCTCTAAATTTAAAAGGGCTCTAATGGGCGCCTTTAAAAGGGACCTCATTTCTCTGGAGTTTGATTGGTCTAGCGTCAACAGCTGTTTGGGTCTGCCCGCAGGTTCACTGTTGCTTTTTCCTGGAACGTGCATGAAAAGACTGGGGTTTTGTTCATTAAGATTGTGATAAGCAATGGATTCTTCACACCATTCACCTTTCACATTTTCCTGAATTTCTTGGCAGGGAATTCGCTGTGAATTTTGTGAGGAACCAACTACAAAAAGTTGTTTCATCTTCAAAAACTGAAAGGTATTGTTTTTGCACAACAAAGCAAAATCGAAAAATAAAACAATTTTGTCAACAATGTAGTTTATATAGAACATACGTATAATTTGTGTGTAGAATGTACAAAATAGTCCACATTTTCTAATTTAAATTAAAATTTACGCAAATAAAAATCTTCTATTTTGAACAATATAGCTAATGTTTAAACTGTAATCACAAGAATTGGATAGGTATTTTTCTAAAATTTATCTATTTTAAAATTTTTTACTGTAAATAAAAATGCATTTTTTTTAACAACGCCACAGCAACTCTTTTTTTTCAAATTCATTGGGTACCTGGTGCCAGAGTTTAACAAAATGAACTTTGCTTATGTTCAGTTGTGCAAAATATTTTTCCCGAATTATGTTTTTCGATCTTCAACTGAAAATTTATTCAAGTTAAATTAACGCTGCATATTTATAATTTCAGAGAAACTTTTCTTCCTGTATTTACTATTTTAATAAATATTATTAGATAAACATTAACTGAAATATTAGTAGCTGTCTTTGAGACATACGATTGAATATTTATTTTAATTACATAAATGAATGATGTAAACTGTATCTTTTCAACTTCAGTTGGTTCCTAGTGCCGGAACACCGTCCGAACCAACATTACTGCGGTTCTGTCCTTCAAAATAATTTATTCCAGCACGATTACAAATTTATAATCCAAAATTTATTCTAATTAGTAATTCAGTGTATCTTTATAAATTCAGTCAAATTATTTATTAATTTTTATTATTTTAATATTTTTTGCGAAAAAAGAGTTTTTATAATCGTGTATGTAAATGACAACTGAATATATACTTAAATTAAATAAATAATAATTGCTGTAAAATGTATCTTTTCAATTTCAATCAATATTTTTTTTATCCCTATGTGCTCCGTTTTTGATCATCTAGTAACTCCGACATAGGCGGTGAAAGGCAAAGTGGTGTAAGTCACATTTTCAACTTTTTTTATTTGAGGGTAAAAATGCAATCTCTATGTTCAATTTATAGTAGAATTGCAAATGATTATTATTTGCAATATTATAATAATTATTATTAATTATAATTTGTTCAATTTATAGTGCGATTTTTTGTAGTTTTCTGCAGTAAGACTCTTTTGACTTACACCACTTGACTTACTGACTTACACCACTTTGCCTTTCACCGCCTGAAATATTACCTCTCTGTAACTTCGGCCAACTGGTAATGGCGGGAAGCGGACCGAACGCGACTACTTGCGTTCTAAAAAATGACGCGAATACTCTCGGATTACATACTAAAATATTCCCTTCTCTAAATTTTGTGAGAAATTTTAAAAAAATAGATTTTTTTTTTAATATGTTTAGGTTTTGTATTATAATTATATTTTCAAGACCTTTTCTTAAAACTTTAAGAATTGATTTTCCAATATGTTGTTTACTTCATGCGAATATCAAAACGTCCAAATATATTCAAGAATTCCTTTAGGTCAAAGTGAAGGTAGTAGGATTTGCAGAGTTCCTAGCAATACGAAGCACTGCACTGTTTTCACCTTTGAACAGATAATAAATCAATAAACGTATTGTAATTTTCCAGAGTAAACGAGTTGCCAAACATGAATTTAGAAAAATCGCACGGTTGTCGCCTAGATTCGGGATCGGTCCTAGCTTTGGCCCGCGAAGAAATTTCAGTTTCCCCATAGAGCAAGGGTAAACTGATAACGGTGTGCTAAACAGCAGATACCTTGACAATGACTTTCGCTAAAATGAAACGGAATGACCGCTTCCAATCATGAAATTGAGTATTGGACCACTGGCTCCATTTATAGACAGGGCAGGGAATCAAAATCAGTTTCCCAAAAGGGAGGTATTTACATCATCAAAGCAATTATGTTAACTTAACACTCCATCGGGCGCGTTGATCTGACAGACACACGCGTGTCAATATATCTGCTTTTGTCCCCGAAAACTTGTTCTGACGACCTTTACCTTATCAGTATCTGTCCATCTGATCACCTGATACTTTGGAATGCAGTAACGACCAGTTCCGTGTAGGAGTATTTTGCGTGTTGATGTTTTTTTTTGAAGTTTTGCATCTGTTAGATACACGCGCCCGATAACGTTTGTCTCTTGAAGCTTTACGGAAGTATCAAAATTCCCTGAGCGTTTTTTATTTATCTTTTCTCACGATGACTGCTAATCGCTTTTTAGATATGAATAGTGAAAAAGATATTGAGCTAGTTCATAGTATTATATTTAGTGATGGAAATTAGGAATTCAATGCTGAAGAATTTGATGAAAGTGATGATGACGAAGAAGATATTTTAGAACCATGTGAAATTGATTCTGATAGCAGTGAAAGTGATTATAATGACTCAGAACTTGATGACGATGCTAATAATGATGATTTTTATGTAGGAAAATACAATAGTACTAAATAGTCAAAATGGATCGGAAGAAAAAATATCAAAGGTAGATCGCAGAATATTAGCACAAATTTACCTGGAGTAATCGGAAGTGCGAAAGGTATAAATCTATATACGGCTCTTGGAACTGTTTTTTTTTTTCTGACGAAATATTGGAAATAATTGTGAATTCACTAAAAGATGCATTTCTGCCGTTTCTAATCTATGTAGTAGAGAAAGAGATGCAAGACTAACAGATAATATTGAAATAAAAGCCTTTATCGGTTTACTTCTATTAACTGGTGTTGTGTGAAAAATAAAAATCGTAAAGAACTAAAAAAATCTAAAACCCGGTCCGGGTGTAAAAGTCTGGACCTAAAAAGAATAAAAATAGAAGATTTAAAGCAATACAAATTAACAGAAAACACAAAAAACAGAGATGTATCTCACAGATACACCGCGCCCGATGACGTAAGTTTCGAGACGCGCCCGACGGAGTGATAAAAGAAGGAATTAAAGGATTTTAACTTGATAAATGTGGAGTTTAGCTTCGTAAAAAGAAGTGTCGACCAACGTGTGTCCAATTGCACGGGTCTTTGTAGTATGACGTTAAAGGGAAATTGGAATTCCGATTAAGAAGCTGAAAAAACAAAAAGTAGACTCCGGCAGCTAATCATATGCATTCGCAGTTACCTACGCTTCTTAGGTGGTAGCAAGGGTCGACCAACGTGTGCCCATTTTCACGGATCTTTGCAGTATGATGTTAAAGGGAAATTGGAATTCACATTAAGAATCTGAAGAAACAAAAAGTAGACTTGGACAGCCAATCACATGCATTCACAGTCTCCTACGCTTCTTAGGTGGTGGCAGGGAGATATCTGGATCACGTAATAAATCTTTTGGCCTTTTCACCGAGCTGGGGATCCCTGGATCGTAGGGAGGAATGCTGTGAAGAATAGTATCAGTTATACGAGAGAAACTTTTGTAAAATTTAAAAGTCAGTTTTTTAATAGCTGGAAGAATTGGTTTAACGCGTAGATCCCGATGAATCACGTCATTCATTTCTGATAAAAATAGGACCTTTAGTTACATAACGTTTCAGGACATAATTTTGAATAAATTGAAGTCTCCGTAATTGGTGGATGGATGAAGTCCCACAGCAGATCCCTATGTTAAAAAGGGACATACATTACTCTTGTACAGCATCAGTTTCAATTTTGGCGACAGGCGACTGTAAGATGAAAGAACGTCGCCAATTGCATTCTTCGATTTACGGAAAATACTGTTGAAACGAGAAATCCAATTTAGTTGGGAATCTAGGATAACACCTAAGTATTTGTAAGAAGTTTCCCAAGGTATGGGTAAGCCATTAAGCAGAAAGTTATTGTTTCGGGTGATACAAGAGTTCTTAGGATGGAACAGTATTGCAACAGTTTTAGAGGTGTTAACTTAAATACGCCAACAGGTAAACCAATGTTCATAGATTTTGAGATAAAAGAATTCATTTAATAAAACCTATCGCTTTATACATTTATGTTTAAACATAATTTTCTAATGAAAAGTTTTATTATATCCATCAAAATGTTTGTTTCAAACATTTGTCAAAAGTTAAGCATTTTGAATATATTTATTTTTTGACGTTACATTTTGCTGAATTTTTAAAAATTATACCATATAAAAATAATTTGTTTCAGTGTTGCCTGATATTTTAGCACTTTAAACACAACACAGATTAACTAAATTTTGATCTACATTTTCATTTTAAATTAACAACCTATCCCAAATTTAAGAGTATAATGGAATTTTACTACACTTGTAATAATCACATTGCCTCTAAACTTCGTCTCAATATACTAGAGATCTAAAAATATCAAGAAAATTAAAGGAAATTTAATAAAAAAAATAACAGTCGACAGCTTTACCACTTTTCGTCCAGATTTGGTCTTTGAAATTTTCAAAATGTTTTACTTCTCTATGAAATTTTTAAGTTTGGTTCCTTAATATACCTTATGTTAGGGAAGTTTAGATCTGTATCTCATAAAGATTAAATACTGAATAACTTGTCACATTTTTCACTTAACCCGACAAGAAAATAATAACTTTCTGGCTTTTAACGTAGGATTACGTTCCTCCATAACGGTTCTCCGGAAAGAAAATTTCACACGCTAAACCCTTCCGTCGTCGCGAGTTATAATTTTGGCAGCGCGCCAAACCCAGTCTGTATCGCTTGGGCAAGCAGTAAACAGTTAAACAGAAAGGTACCAAAAGGCGTGAAAAATTTTCCATATATATATAGATATATATAGATACATATATACATAACACATACATACATATATACAGAAAAATAGAGGTAAGCAACGATAAGAAATACTACGTTAATAACCCGCGGTAGTTTCGTCAGAAGAGACTACCTGTAATTTTTTTTTTCAGTGCCTGGAAATTTCTAATTGTAGGTGTTAAATGTATGTGCTAACTGTAGGTAATAAATCTTTACTAATTTATAGAAATTATTATGACAGACTTTCCATTTTCTTGTCGTTTGAATTTTTTAAGGCTAGTACTAACTCTGGAGCTCGAGAAAAAAAAAATCCTTGCTTGATCATGTTTTGAACAAACACATAGTTAAAACATTACAAGATTTGGCTAGAAAATGCCTCCACAAGGGACAAAATATATATATCAATGACAGCAAATGGAAGGCGCAGTCCTTTTATAAATCATGCCTTAAACCATTTAGCAAAACGACAAATTTACAATGTATAATCGATATTAATGCAAGAAAACGAATTCTAGGCAAAATAGTCGTGAGCGGGAGACAGTTTTTGACGATATATCTAATGATACGGTTTGTCCTGGGTTTTTTACAATTTAGTTCTTGAATTTAATAATTCTTTCACATAATGAAGAACTGAAATTGATAAATTCTACCCCAAGCATTTATATCTTCAAATTACAATGAAAATAAAATACATTCATAAATTATTTCATAAACTTGCTAAGAACTACGGAGAAAAAAAATACCTTTCTACTTATCAGTTTACTATGCAGTTTAATGTTTATGTCGTTAAGAACAGTGCCAAATTTTCATAGCTGAGTCAATTGGCGACTAGAAATTGTTCTTAACTAATTACTAGTTAGAAACGAAACATGCTATATGTCAGAGGTGGGGAACTTTTTTACCATTAGAGGCCACGTGTAAATTAGGTAGTAATAAAGGAGGCCGCATAAGTTGATGAACCTATAAATGCAACTTTTATGAAATCATTATAGTTAGATATAGTTTTATCAATTTGGTGCATTATATAGAAAAATAACAAAAAAATTAAGTACTTATTTATTAATTATTTGACATAAAAAGTTACAATATAAAATGTTTTGTATTCGTCACTTGTTATAACATTAATCATTAATTACTATTTTTTTTGCAGAAACAATAATACGTTTTAACGTGCATGGAGTCAGTCACAACAGTAATAGTAAGAAAATAGTTTTTGGGTAGAGATCATATAACACGTCTGGTAGTATTGCTAAGAAACTCTGAGCATTAAATTACATATAAAGTGTAGTTAAAGTATCATACAATCAAGATAAACGAAGCTCATTTGGATAAATATATAATTGTAGCGACTTTAAACAACAATTTCAAACTGTCAACTTTATTTTGGCCGACACTGTACATACATTCATTCCTTTGTTTATTTAAGTCTATTGATTTGGAAATTGCTGTAATCTATATAATTAAATATTAATTAATACAAGGGCTAGCTTTTATGAAGGCCGCGCGTTCCCCACCTTGTATATGTAATACTTGACATATTACCTCTTTCAAACAAGAAGGGGTGACTTATAGCTGGTCCAGATTTAAGTCAATTTCAAGACAGAACACTTTGAAACAAGATAGAGCTCTAAAATAATTTCCTTACCAAAAATAATCAAAATAAGAATCTTTTGCAGAGTTTAAGGACTCATTTCAAGGTTCAGTTTTAAATTCAAGATCTGATTTCCTTTTGTATCTACTCTTAATTTTCTATCTTATGAACTAACTAATTGTGACAAATTGTTTCAATTTTCACAATTATTTAGTTAGTCACAGTTATTTCTGTTTCCCCTCTTTCATACAGAAAGCTTTCCCAGACGTGTCATTAAAATTTTAACATGTAAAAATTTTCCAAGACTTTTTCTTTTAATTTTTTAAGAAAAAGGGCTACAAAAATGTAAAATTATCACTCAATGAATTAAAGCACAGAGAAACATAAAATATCATAAACGCATTATCACTAAAGATTTCATGATTTATGTTCCCTTCCACCATTGCATATCCGTTAATGTGCTTTTACTGTAATACCTGTTTTAGAGTTCGTGAATTTTTATAACGATAACGCAGGTTAGTGCAGTTCAAGAGGATAAAAACATAGGGAAAGGCATTAAATAAACCAAACATCCATTAGCAAAGTTATCGAATTACCATTCGTACGTCGACACCGATTTAAAAGATGAATGAATTAAAAGTAATGCGTTTGATAAACGAGAGAGTAAAAATGATTTGTTCATTGCGCACACTTTTGAAGTTTAGCAATTTTTTATTAAAGCAATTTAAAAATAAGAGAATATATGAATTTTTAAAATTATTTCGAATATTCAACTGAATGATAATTTTGAATGTATCTATTCTTGGACTACATTTTTAGTTAAATTTTAATGACCTGAAACATTGTAATTACTTTTTTTAGACGCTAACCATTATACAAAGTGGACGGTCTCCGCAAATATTTATAAAATATATAAAATAATCTTTATGTAACACACCATTTTGTAATGGAACTCATTTAAGTTACCAGCGTTGAAGTCAATTTTTTGCTTTGTCACCTCGCGTTCTGAAGGATAGTTCAGCTCAAGACAAACAAATGAATGTGAATTTTAAGATGCTAACTACTATACGAATTGGGAGGTCTATTCAATGCGTTCTAAAAGACATTAAGTAATCATTATGTAACACACCGTTTTGTAATGGCACTCATTATAGTTATCAGCGTTTAAGTAGATGTTTTAACCATGTCACAACGCATACTGAATACACATTCTTCTGTTAGTCGTTCAGCGTACGACTACCAGAAGAATGTGCATTTTAAGACACTGACCACTAAACGAAGTGGATGGCCGATACAATGCTTTATAAAGGACATTGAATTATCTTTATCTAACACACCATTTTGTAATGCCATTCATTTCAGTTATCAGGGCTTAAGTATATTTTTGTCCTGTCACATAACACAGCCTCCAGGATAATTAATTCTAAAACTATCAGAGGAAAGTGAATTTTGAGACGTTCACCTCTATACGAAGTGGGCGGTCGACACAACGCTTTATGAAAGGCATAAAAAAACGTTTATGTAACAACCAGTTTGAAATGCGATTCATGTTCATTATAAGCGTTTAAGTATATATTTCCCACTTTACATCGAAATTTGAAAGATAATTTTTCCTATGATTAACAGATGAATGTGAATTTCGAAACCACTATACTTAGAGGGCGGTCGCCTTATAAAAGGCATTAATTTTTTTTTTAATGTAAGACACCAGTTTAAAATGCTATTCATGTTAGTTTTCAGCGTTTAAGCATATGTTTCCCACTTTACATCGCAGTTTGAAAGGTGATTATTTCAAAGACTAACATATAAATGTAAATTTTGAGACGCTCACCACTATACGAGGTGGGCGGTCGACACAGCGCTTTTCAAAAGGCATTAAAAATACAGGGTGGTCATAAAGAAACTTTGCCTATATATGGACCTTTAGCAGCTGTTCCGTTCAACCGATCGAGATGAGATTTCAGATATAGTTATTCAGAGGTATGAGCTCGGGATTCTATGTACAGCAACCAAGTGGCACTCACGGTTACGGCTATAGGTATAGAAACTCGAAATTTTCAAATGGCAACACCCATTTTTTCCCATCGAAAAATGCTCAGAGTATGCGAAAACCCTAAAGAGCGCTGGAACGGTACGTGTATCACAAAACACGGACGTGTTATGCACTCACAAAAAAAAACAGCTCTGCGAATGGCTAAGAAAAACACGATCAGAGAGCTTTTTATCGGTTTTCTACGATGAATATCTAGCGCGAACGGCGTTCTGTAATTGGTTTCTAGCCTCTGTCATATGCAAATTTCCTCCGTGCGCCCCGATCGTGTCTTTCTTGGCCGTTCGCTGTTTTTTCTGCATGCATAAGTTTCAAATGTCTAGCTAGTCGGGAAGTTAGTTAAAAATCGATTGCAAGATTTTTACTGGACAAACACACAAACAAACAAGAAAGCGGGTTAATAAAAACATGGAAAAATGGTAGAAAATCACTGTTAAAATTCCTTAGCAAAATATAGTTTAATTCATCAGATGCTGAAGACCTGGGATAAAGAAATGTTACTTTTTCCCATTTCAAACGAAGGAAAGACTACTCTGTTTGTCAAACTTAGTAAAGTTTTTTGTGTTCTTTTCAAATGGCTGGGTTTTGAGCATAGGCTCTTCCGTCGGAGAGGCTAGAAGTGGGTGACCACTTTGCCGCATGCGTTGCCCCGGATGACACACGGGGGGGGGGTCCACAATGCACCCGTTTGAAACATACCGGTCAAGTAATTTTGAACCGAGTCAAGTAACGAGACCGGAGCACTTCACCCCGCACCTCCAGATGTAATGTTTTTGGAACTTGGAGGACATTGCAGCTACGACAGATTTTTTTCGTACACCAGCCACCATTAGTGTACACGACGGTGGTTCTTTCGATGTCGGGTATCGAAACCATTTTACAGGTCACTCGCTCGAAGCCTTTACCGACCGGGCTATCGCGTCCCCAACTTAGTAAAATTAAAGCAATATGATATTCGTGTATTAAACTTTACCTTGAATCATGGTTTCTTTTTCACTTCATTCAACACACTTGCTTGGTTAATGGCTTTGCCAAATGAAATGCTTGCAAGGCTCCGTGAAAAAGATCGAGATAACTCCAGGTATCTTGCACCCCCTTTAGAATATTTAATGTTATTCTCTTATCAAATGAAGCTAGAAATCCTAAGATGGTCATGAAATGCTATTGTTTTATAAGGGAGAAAATAGTCGAAAGCAGGAAAGCTGATAAAAACTAACTTTGAACCCACGAGCTCCTACAAAACTTCATATTTCCGTAAAAATTCTAATGGAGAGATTCAGAATGGTGAACTGAAAATTATTATTAGATTAGAGAAATTTTTAAAAAATAATATATTATGCTTTATTTAATTTACCTACCTAGTTAAAGAGTAGATTTAAAGGTCTGTTTTTATGTAGGAAGCGTCATTACACTTTTAGGAATCGTTGTATTGCTCCACATTAATCTATATATATAAAACAGTTCCGTAACTGACTCACTGACATACAATGCACAGACCAAACCGCTTGGCCCAAAGAGCTGAAATTTTGCAGGGCGATTCTCCTTATGGTGTAGGGGTGCACTAAGAAAGATTTTTGAAAAATTCTTCTTAGATTTCTTAAAAATTAAATTTTTAAGCTGTTTTTGTAACTTTTTTTAAGTTTGTTTTTAAAAATAATAATTTGAGGGTTATAAAATTTATATCACGTGAAAGATCATAAAAATTCGTTTAAAATGAAATCTTTTTCGATTTATACCTCGATTTTCTGATTTTTGGTGAATTTTTAAAGATTAATTGTACCCATCAGGATCGCGAGTTATAGCGTGTCCGATTCTGCCGGGCAAGCGACATGGTAGCCCGGCACCTTTGGAATTTCGAGTTGAAACTTTCACAAAAATTAGTACCTAATTAGTTCCAATTAGTACCAAAATATTAGAATTAGTACCCATCAGCCTCACGAGTTATTGCGCATTCGAATCTGCCGGGCTACAGTGACGCTGACTGAGTTAATGCAACTCACAGAAAACGACCGGTGTAAGAAAGTCAAATAACTTATGGGTCATTCTCAAATAATTGGCAATTTGGAGTCCCGAACATGTAGAAATAAAAATGTCACACTCGCGCCTTTTTTTTTATTTCTTAAAAATCAATGCTTCTTAGCAGGAAAGTAAAAATAAAAAAATACATCCGGGCAATCCTGAAATCAGTTCCAATAGCACTTCGGAACAAACTTTACTCCTTCTACCAGCGTGCTTCATCTTTTACCACTTTTACATCATAAGTACAACAAGAAAACTGATCTGGAAATTCGCCTCGTGTCATAAATAACGTCGCCAAATAGCTTGGAATTTATACCTGGCATCCCTCCACAGCTGTTAACAAAAGGATCAGCCAAACCGCGCATTTTGTACTACCAAGTGCAAACAACATTTTTCATCTCATCTGATCATCTATTGGAAATTTGCGATTTCTTTTTCAATGAGCATTTTTATTTTATGTGGGTAGTGTTATTTTAAGATTACACCACCAGAAAAAACTAAAAAAATGTATTGAATTTAAAACGTACTCTATGTTTCAAAAAATATAAAAATTATTATTATTTTTTTTATTATTATAACAGCAAAAAGCTGTCTGGGTAGTTTTTTCTCCTGAATCCGTAAGATATAGAACTGAAAACACAATCGTACTACCTTTAAAATTACGATTATTATTACTAATTACACTGCTGGCCACCCAAATTGCAACACCAAGAAAGACAAGAGATATTACAACAAAATTTATTTTGTAGATAACATGTTGACCAAGTATCAAATGATTAAATTTACAGACTTCTGTGAAGTGCGGTTCCTGCCAAAATCAGTAGCCAGAGTAGCCGCCATTGTTGGAGATCACCGCTGCACACGCCTCGGCATTGATTCAAAGGGACTTTGGATGAGTTTTTGGGGTACAACAGACCAAGCAGCTTCCACACGTTGCCAAAGTTGATCTGCTGTGGCAGCTGGGGATGGAATCTGGGTCAATCGTAGAGCAACCATGGACCACATGTGTTCTATAGGCGAAAGATCCGGAGAGCGAGGCGGCCAGGGAAGCAATTCAATCTGGCGATTGACGAAGAACCGTTGGACAATGCGTGCCACGTGTGGTCGCGCATTATCCTGTTCAAATATGGCTGTGGGCAAGCCCTGAAGGTAAGGAAGGACAACTGGCTCCAACACCTCGGAGATGTAGCGCTGGCTGTTTAAAGTACCGGCAATGCGTACTAGAGGTGTGCGAGAGTGATATCCAATACCGCCCCATACCATAATACCTGGTGCAGGACCAGTGTGGCTGTGCATAACGCAGCTGTTCAGCAGCGTCTCTTCACGGTGTCTCCAGACTCGAATGCGACCATCGTGGCAGACAGAAGCGTGACTCGTCAGTAAAGACAATTTCATTCCATTCTGCCGTCCACATCCTTCTGTCACCGCACCATTGGCGGCGGAGACGTCTGTGGTTCTGCGTCAAGGGTAGACAAAGCAATGGACGTCTTGCGGACAGACCACTCTGCTGTAAACGGCGTCGAATGGTACGCGCAGACACTGGATGATGCGTTACAGACTGCATGTGCTGTGCTACGGTTCGTGATGTGACTGAGCGATCCGTCACTGCCATGCGCACAATTTGCCTGTCATCACGTGAAGTGGTGCGCTGAGGTGGATGCGATCGAACACGCCGGTCCGTCGTACCCTCCTGCATCCAACGATCACATATCCGCATTACAGTTGTTTGGTTTCGTCCAACACGACTACCGATTTCCTGAAAGATAATCCACAATCTCGGTAGGCCACTATCCTTCCTCTGTCGAACTCGGATACTTGATCAAAAGATGATCGCTGTTTTCGACGAGGCATAATTGATCGTTTTTTTGAAAAAACCACAAGAAAAACACAATTGCCGAATTTGAAATCGTCGAAATCTCCAAGCCTTATATAGCGCTTTGAAGTGGCGGCACAGGCGCGCGTGATGTGCGTCTGCGCTGAAATTCTAATCATTTGCATATCTCACCTCCGCTAATGCATGTTGTAAATTTCATGTTATTTGCATGTTTACTTCAGGGTGTTGCATTTACAGTGGCCAGCAGTGTATATATATATATATATATATATATATATATATATATATATATATATATATATATATATATATATATATATATATATATATATATATATATATATATACAGTCGAACCTCCATATATCGAAGTAGAAAAATGCCGGAAAAAATTCGATATATAGAATTGATCTTAGTTTTATCAAAATTCTCCTAAAACATTAAAATTAAGCTAATTTTCGTATACGAAACTCCATTTCCAATATATATGCGAATCACATTAAATGAAAGTTAAGAACTAAAAAATGAATTAATATGAAAGATGTGTTGAGTACTATATACCTTTAAAAGAACAATAATTCATACAGTGGTTACAGTGATCACAGTTACATTCTTTTAAAAAAAACTACGAATATCTTGCTGAACAGCCAGTTTTGCGGAAAGTTTACCAAAGAAATGCTCGCATTTATTCAGTCCATTAAAAACTTCATCAGGGATATTTTCCACGAGTTGAAGTCCACGAAGTATTGTTTCAAACGCCAAAAATTGGGAGATTTTATTCTAAAGTGGAATAAAATCTGCCAATATGACGTGGAAAAGAAATTCGATATATAGAGATTTTTTCGATATATAGAAACAGTTTTCTATGTAATAAACATGGAGATTTGCTAAGAGTTCGATATATAGAAAATTTCCATATAGGGAAGTTATTTATATGGAGGTTCGACTATATATATATATATATATATATATATATATATATATATGGGGGGGAGTGGCATTGCCAGAGTGTGCACCACCTGTGTGACTATGTGAGTCATCTGGGAGGGATGTAGTGGTTCTGTTGTCTGCCCCAGATGCCAAAAATCAAGAACCAAGAAAACAATCAAAACACAATTCGATTTGTTTCGATTTTTCTTATCTTTTCCGATGGTTTATTCAATGGTTTCTGATAGTTTTAGGATCGAGTCGCGACCCATTTGTAACCCTTCCACGACTCACCGTTTGGGAACCTCTGGTCTAGATCATTGGTGCGCAAACTATGATTTCCAACATTCTATTCGTATCATTTCTACATAATAAATTTCGAAGTTAATTAATAGATTATAATTTCTACGAAATCCTTTTATCTACATATTATGAAAAACAATGCTTAATTGGTTTCAGGAATAAAGTAGCTATTTGACAAATTGAAAAATCACTGAAGTGCCACTGAATTAGGGATACCTACCTAGTAACGACTTGGGCCTCCTCTGGCCTTGATAACGGCTGCCACACGACGAGGCATAGATTCAACAAGTTTCTGGAAACGTTCCACGGGAATGGCTTGCCAAATATTGGCTAAAGATGTCCATAATTCAGTAAGGTTCTTTGGTGCTGTGTGATGGCCTTTCACGCCTTGTTCCCAAACATCCCAAAGATGCTCAATAGGATTTAAGTCTGGGCTTCTAGGTGGCCAATTCATGACAGAGAAGTCAGAGGAATGCTCATCCAACCAGCCAGTAGCCAACCGGGACTTGTGAGAGGTACAGTTGTCTTGCTGGAAAACTCCATTACCGTGCGGATAACAGAACAGCATAAACGGATGGAGGTGATCACCCAGCAACTCTACGTACCGAATAGCATTGAGGGAGGTTGGTACACGCACCAAAGATCCCAAACTGTGCCACGAAAAAACACCCCAGACCATGATTGAGCCACCATGCCCTTGTACAGTTCCAGCCAGGCATGCAGGATCCATGGCTTCATGAGCCTGACGCCATATTCTCAGCCTCCCGTCGGCGTTAAATAGTAGGAATCGAGACTCATCACTCCATGCTACTCGTTTCCAGTCCTCTGCACTCCAGTCTCTGTTCTCTCTTGCCCAGACAAGACGTGCAGCCCGATGGCGAGTTTAGAGCAATGGTACTCTCGTAGGTCGACGGCTCCCGAAACCCATACAGTGAAGCGAGCGTTGCACAGTCCTTTTACTGACTGTACGAATGCCACCGCCATTAAACTGGGTGGTAATTTGAGCTAATGTTTGGCTTCGCTGGCTACGTACAATACGCCTGAGCCGTCTCTCACCACGCACTGTCAAGGCTAATTGTCCTTTGCAGTTTGCCCGATCGCTAGTTTTTTTTCCACCATCCATGAATTCTTGGTATACTCTTGACACTGTCGACCTTGAAAATCCTAGCTGTCTGACGATTTCGGAAATTGAATGGCCCATGCGTCGCGCACCTACGATTTGTTCGCGATCGAAGGCGTCTAAATCTGGCAGTTTACCCATACTGGCAATTCCAACAACTAATTCAGAACAACCACAGTACGCGCTATATATGCAGTTACCATCGCACCCTCACTTGCGCATACATGATGCGCAGCGCTACACAATTTGCATAGGCTTTGCTATCCCTAATTCAGTGGCACTTCAGTGTATAAACCATTTAAGTAACGTTATTAATCTCCGTGTTGATTTAACTGAAAATGATGAAAATAAATTGTAATTTAGCTATAACATAATAATATTTTATTCCTGTTAAACATCATTCAAGTAATTGATTGTGGACTTAATTGTATTCTCACATCATATGAAATGAAATATTTGTTACACTTAGGTATTAAAAACAATGTTTCTCCGTAACCAATTGAAATATGTTTCTAAATTTCTCTGCATAATAGAAGTTTATTTAATTAATGAATTCCTTTCGAAATTGAAATTATGTAAGGTAACATTTTTATTTGCAAACTTTGACAGCAATTAAAATTCGGTTTTAGGATGTACGGTTCTATTGAGTATGCAATTAATTTATAATAAATTTTAGTTTACTTTTCATGTAATTAGTATGAAGAAATTTATGTTATACGCATTCTGAATATAATATCTGTTGCGAAATATTTTATCTCTCCGCAGTGGAGCCATTGCACTCTTGAAAAAATATCACTCAAGTTTTTTTCTTATCTGGTTCACGTACCATAAAATGGCATAGACATACATATAGACATGGTACATTAACGGGGCACCAGAGAGCAGGGCTCCATATCCTCGGTATGGATAATTTTTTGTGGCTATATTTCCATTCTCCGGATTAAAAGAAAAGTGTTGACTTGAAAGTTAGAATAATAGTAATAAATAATAATAATAATAATAATTAAAATAATAATAATAAAAAAAAATAAATAAATAGTACTAATACTAGCAAAAAATAAATAAGTAAATATATAGACATAGACATAGACATGGTACATTAACGAGGCACCAGAGAGCAGGGCTCCATATCCTCGGTATGGATAATTTTTTGTGGCTATATTTCTGTTTTCAGAATTAAAATAAAAGTGTTTACTTGAAAGTTAGAATAATAATAATAAAATAAGAATAATAATAATAAAATAATAATAATAATAATAATTAAAATAATAAAAAAAAATAAATAAAAATAAATAATACTAACACTAGTAAAAAATAAATAAGTAAAAATATAAATTGACAGCTACTTAATGTGTCAGATTTAAGAAAAAAAAATTACGGTAGCAAACGATTAAGCAAAAATCAGTAAGGATAGTTTTGAGGTCGATCAAAACACACACACACAGGTCAGAAACAGAAGCAACGGCAAATGTAAATTAGAATTTAGAAGATGTTGGAGGGAGATTTAAGAAAGGGGAAGAAGCCCAGGGTGAATAAACAAAGTGGCCTTTGGACGCCTAAAGTATTCTCTTGGGTCGTAGTCGGGGAGTTTAGCTATTTCTTAGTTGTCTATTGAATATAATCTATTGTAGAAGTTAGATGCGAGATATTTAATGTGTTACCAAATGGGTTCGATTCTCAGATACAAGTGGATAAGTATGTTTTTAAGGTACCAGGTCACCTTCCTAATACTGCGGAGTGTTTTACTTCGAGTTGTCTGCAATCGCTGGATATCGGTGTCAGCCGCTGAGCCCCAAACAGGAACAATAAGCAAATGTTTATAAATTGACAATTACTTAATATGGCAGGTTTAAGAAAAAAATTATGGTAGCAGTCGATTAAGCAAAAACCAGTAAGGATAGTCTTAAATTAGAATTTAGAAGAGGTTGGACGGAGAATTAAGAAAGGGGAAGGAGACCAGTGTGAATAATAAACGTGGCCTTAGGACGCTTATAGCATTCCCTTGGGTCGTAGTCGGGGAGGTTAGCTATTTCTTCGTTGTCTATTGAATATAATCTATTGTAGAAGTTAGATGCGAGATCTTTAATGTGTTGCCGAATGGGGTCGATTCTCAGATCCCTGTGAACCATAAAACGGCTTAATGAAGCAAAATGTTGACACAAGAAACAAATAAAGAAAATTGTGGTTAAATACTAAACAATCTACTGCCTGAAAAACTTTGAGAAATTTAAAAAAATATTTTTTTTTCAATATGTTTAAGTTTTGTGTTTTAATTATGTTTACAAGACTTTTCTTAAAACTTTAAGAAGTGATTTTCCAATATGTCGTTTACTTCATGCGAATATTAAAGTGTTGAAATATATTCAAGAATTCCTTTAATAAAGCAAATTCCTTTAAATATTTATCTTTAAAAATACTTTTCGAATGAAAAGTTTTATTGATTAATCCATAAAATATTTGTTTCAAACATTTGTCGAAGGTTAAGCATTTTTAATGTATGTATTTTTTGAAGTTGTAGTTTGCTGAATTTTTTAAAAAAATATATAAAAAAAAAATAACTTGCTTAAGTGTTGATTGATATTTGAGAACTTTAAACACAATACAGATTTACTAAATTGTGATCTAAGTTTGTATTTTAAACTAACAACCTACTGCAAGTATAAGAGCATAATGCAATTTAATTACCAAGTTTTTATTAACTCGCTTTTTTGTTTGTTTGTTTGTTTGTGTGTTTGTGTTTGTCCGGTACAAATATTGAAATCGATTTTTAACTAACTTCCCAACTAGCTAGACATTTGAAACTTTTAGAATAGCTCAGAACACGATGACAATGTATTATTTTAATACTTTTAGCCATCTTTAAGAAGGATTGAATGCTATTTCAGTTAATTTTGTTTTGTAGACTGGTGCAGCCATCTATTAGCCGGGACGGGAACGAAAAGTTAAACGCAAGTTAACTTCTAATTAACTTCATTTTCTTTCAAGTTGATGGGATAATTCATCAAAAAATTTTAAAAAGTATTTATTAATACATAGAATTGTCAAGTTTGTATCATTCAACGGAAAATTTAAAAACATGGTTTATAAAAAGTTCTTTTTATCTTGTAATTATTACACTTGTAATAATCAGATGACCTTAAAACTTTGTCTCAATATAGTATAAATCTAAAAATAACAAAAAATTTAAATTAAATTTAAGAAAAAAATTAAAAATTGGTACCTTTACCCCAGCGATACATTGGTCCCTAAAATTTCCAAAATGTTATACTTCTCTATGAAATTTTTAAGTTTGGTATTCTTAATATTACTTATATTCGGGAAGTTTAGTTCTGTATAACATAAAAACTAGGTATCGGATAACTTAACACATTTTTTTTTCAACCGGCCAAGAAAACGATAAATTTCTGGTGTTTTTTATACAGTACCTGGTAACTACTAACTGTAGGTGTTAACTACGTTGGAGGGCGTGGCCCATGTAACGTAGTTAGCCCAGTTTTTCGTATTGGTCCTATTCGTCCTGTAGGTATTAACTGTAAGTGCTAACTGTAGGTGCTAACTAGACGTTCGCTGGATCTAACTCCGTGCGATTTCTGGTTATGGGGTTATTTAAAAAGTCTGGTGTATCGTGGAGGTGTTGCGACGTTGAATGACTGAAATAATTCCATAATGCTTCATGTGCGAAGCCTCACAACTGATCAGATACGATCTGCTGTTGAACACACTGTCCATCGACTTGAAATTTTGTAGGTGAATGAAGGTGGTCACGGGCAGCAGGTTTCCCTACATCGTCCTGGACACGATTAACAACTGCCCCTCTTGTGCAATTTCGTCCTAATCTGTTCTTGTTTCTGTAAACTGAACTGTTTTTGTTTCTCCCTTACCTTTACTTAATGTGGTTCGATGACAAGGTGATCAGAAACTAGTCAATAAATGTTAATATTGTTTCTGTATTCCGTTTTGGTCGTTTATTGTGTTAAATTTCATGTTCTTCCCGAAAAGGCGCCCTCTGGTGGACATTTGGAACTATTTTTTTTTCGAATTTCCGTGAGCGCATCTCGTGTATAGCCCATATACAAAATTTCGCTGCATTCCGTTCACCCGTTCACGCTGTAGTATGCCGTTTATAGGGGAAGTTTAATTATAACCATCCGGTACATTACTTTCAAAATCCCCATTTATTTGGTAAGTTTTATATGTGGTGGTGGATCTCTCAAAGGCTCTCTTGGAACACAGGTGGTCCGCGGACCACCGGTTGGGAACCACTGGTTTAAGAAAAAACATAATTAAAAAAATTTAAAAAATTGGCCAGAAAAAATTGGCAGCAAATCAAATTTGCAGTCATTTTATAAATCATGTTTTAAACCATTTGGCAGAACGACAAATTTACAACGTATATTCGATATTAATGCAAGAAAACGACTTTGAGGCAAAATAGTCGTGAGCGGGAGACAAGTTTTGACGATATATATAACGATACGGTATGTCATGAGTTTTTTATAATTTCATTCTTGAAATTTCTTTTACAAAATGAATGAATGAAATTGATAACTTATATCGCAAGCATTTATATCTTCATATTACAATGAAAATATAATGCATTCATAAAATATTTGACAAACTTTCCAAGAAGTACTTAGAAAAGAAAGACCTTTCTAATAATCAGTTTATTATGCAATTTAATGTTTCTGTCGTAAAGAACAGTGCCAAATTTTCATAGCTGAGTAAATTGTAACTGGAAATTGTTCTTAACTAAACACTATTTAGGGTTGAAAAATGTTATATGTAATACTTGAAATATTAAATTTTTCAAACAAGAAGGGGTAATTTACAACTGGTTCAGATTAAGTCAATTTCAAGTCAGAAGAATTCGAGACAAGATAGAGCTCTGAAATAATTTCTTTACCAAAAGTTAACTTAATCAGGATCGCTTGCAGCGTGTAACGGCACATTACAAGATTCAGTTTTAAATTCAACATCTGATTTCCATTTGTAATTGCTTTTAATTTTCTATCTTTTAAACTGAATAATTGTGACAAAGTATTTTTTTACAATTACTTAGTCACTTTTATTCATGTTTTTCCTCATTCATAGCGTTCCCAGAGACGTCTCATTAAAAATCTTAAGATGTAAAAATAATCCTCTGAAAGACCTTTTTCTTTTAAAATTTAAGAAAAGGCTACAAAATTGTAAAATTAATTCCCGATGAATTAATGTACAGAGAAACATAAAATATTATAAATGCATTATCACTAAAAATTTCATGATTTATGTTCCCTTCCACAATTGATTATCCGTTAATGTGCTTTTACTGTAATACCTGTTTTACAGTTCGTGAATTTTTATAAAGATTACGCAGGTTAGTGCAGTTCAAGAGGATAAAAACATAGGGAAAGGCATTATATAAACCAAACATCCATTAGCAAAGTTATCGAATTACCATTCGCACGTCGACACCGATTTAAAAGATGAATGAATTAAAAGTAAATGTGTTTGATAGACGAGAAAGTAAAAATGATTTGTTCATTACGCAAGCTTTCGAAGTTTATAAATTTTTTATTAAAGTAATTTAGAAATAAGAGAATATATACATTTTAAAAATTATTTCGAATATTCAACGGAATGATAATTTTGAATGTATCTATTCTTGGACTGCATTTTTAGTTATTTTATTTAATGACCTGATACATTTTAATTACTTATTTTAGACGCTAACCATCATACAAAGTGGGCGGTCTACACAAATCTTTATAAAATATATTAAATAATCTTTATGTAACACACCATTTTGTAATGGGACTTATTTAAGTTACCAGCGTTGAAGTCACAGTGTTGCTTTGTTACATCGCATTCTAAAGTATAGTTACGCTTAAGACTAACAAATGAATGTGAATTTTAAGATACTAACCACTACAAAATATACGAAGTGGGAGGTCGATTCAATGCGTAATAAAAGGAAAGGTCGATTCAACGCGTACTAACCCTATTGAATTCGCTCACCTCAATGCTAATCTAGGGAGAAAATTTTCCAAGAATTGCCAAATTGGATTCAATTTTTTTTAATCCGTAAATTTTATAATTTACTCCGTCACTGAGAAAGAAATTTTGCACCTTGGGGTATTTTTCGTTTGAAAAAAATCCAAATAATAATTTAAAATTTAAATTATTCGGGGAAAAAAATCAGGTTTAGTGCGTTTTAAACACTCATAAATCCTGTGAGAAAACTGTTCGATAATCACTATGAATACTTTAGAACAAGCACTTTATTTAAATACGAATTACTTACGACACGATACAATTTTGAAATGAAAGCGGAACTGTTTTTACATTTTTCTGATGTGGAGTTGAGAGGCAGTTCTTCTGCATACGCAAACGAATTTACATTAATCAAGGAGTTTGCCTCAACATATCCTCCCACCTTGCAATTTGATGGAAACATAAAACAATAAAAATTGCAAAAAATAATCAGAGGTCCAATCTAGTGGGTATTTTTATACGTCGTCCGGTTCTAGTTCGAATGTCTGGAGCAACAGAAGGAGCGGGAACTGGACCATCATCAGTTGGTTTGGTTGATCCCGAGGGGATCTCCACAACGGCTGGAATGTTGTCTTTTAACAGGTCAAAAAATTGGATTTCTGGACTTCTAATTTCTAGGGAATAAATTCGCTGGAAAGGTCTAATTTTTTCTCCTTCAGCTGTCTTTATTCTGGCAACTCTTGAATGCCCGTCTGCGCCAGGGAAAATTTCAACTATTAGACCCAGCGGCCAGTTCATACGTTTTCCCGGGGATTCCAAAATAACTACATCACCTACTTGCAATGTATCTTCCCGACTTCGTCCTCGATGCACAAGCATGGCTAAATATTCGTTGCGGAATCTCATTCGTAAATCATTTCGAAGTTTTTGAAGGTAACGCAATCTTTTATTTAAGCTGTTATGATCAATCTCATCTAAATCTGGGACTTCAGCACTCGGAATTCCCTGCATGAAATTTGAAGGTGTTAGCGGTTTCAATCCTTCCGAGTTGTCATCGATATACGTTAGAGGCCTGGAATTTATCGTAGCCTCGCAATCACACAGGATAGTTTCTAGCTCTTCATGCTTAAGAATGGATCTGCCCAAAATTCTTCTCAGGAGCTCTTTCAACATGCGGATCATTCGCTCCCACCAACCGCCCCACCAAGCGGCAGTTGGGGGATTGAAATTCCATCTTATTTTCTTGATGGTAGAAAAACTCATAATACGCTTCCAATCCAGATCTTGAAGAGCGTTGTTCGTGCCCACAAAATTAGTGCCATTATCTGTGTAGATAATACTCACTCTTCCTCTTCGCGCAATAAATCTTCTTAGAGCCATTATAAAAGCTTCGGTGGATAGAGAATTAACTAGTTCTAAATGAACAGCTCTATAAATGGCGCACGTAAAAAGGACAATCCATGCCTTTTCACCTGAAAGTAGGAATAAAGGGCCAGCTAAGTCAATTCCTGTTACTTCGAATAAGGCAGCATGTTTTATTCTGTTTCTCGGTAGAGGAGCTAAAGGAGGTTCCGTGCGTTTAGCTTTAAATCTTTTGCAAATGACACAACAAGAGCAGATTTTCTTCGCTTTTCTCCTAATACCTATTATCCAGTAATTTTCTCTCAGGTTAGATATCAGAGTTCCAAGGCCAGAGTGTTGTAATTGGCAGTGCTTCTGGTGGATAAGTCGGTGAATAATTGCGTTATCACCTGGTAACAATATGGGACATTTGAAGTCTTCATCTTCATCGCCTAGGACTAATTTTGTTCTCACTCTAATGATCCCATCATTATCTTTAAATGTTTGCATTTCTTTAAGAACTTCAACTCCTTTGCCTTGAAAAGTTTCCCTCTGGATTAACCTCAATAATATTTTCTCGGTATTTAAAACCTCTTCATAAACTAGTTCTCCTTTCCTGGCATATTCATTTTTCCGACAATTGTTGATGAAACGCATTATCCATGCTATCATCCTAATAAGTTTTGAGTATTGAGAGAAGTAGAGTAAACTATCCGTAAAATTAGAGGTCTCTTGAGCTACAACGGTCACCACTAATTTCTTCTTCTCAGAATCCACAAGATCTTCATCAGCACTTGGGACTTCAGATACAGGCCATTTTACAGGATCTTCTTTCAACCAGTTAGGTCCCTCCCACCATCGACTCTCGAGCAAAGTTTTAGCATTGCAGCCTCTGGAGGGTAGATCTGCAGGATTCATAGAGCCTGGTACATAGTGCCAATCATCTGGGTTTGTGTAACTTCTGATCTCGGCAACGCGATTTCCAACAAATGTCTTCCAGCAGTTTTTTCTTTTAATCCAAGTTAGCGCTACAGTTGAATCACTCCAGAAAAAAACTTTGCATCCTTGCAAATTAAGTGAGTCAACTACCTGGTTGTATAGGCGAGTTGCAATGAGAGTTCCAAGAAGTTCTAATCGTGGGATAGTAATATCTTTAGTAGGTGCTACTCTTGATTTGCTGGCAACTAACTGCACCGAAGTTTTTCCCTCATAACATGATCGTATGAAAATACAGGCTGCGTAGGATACTTTGCTAGCGTCGCTGAAACAGTGTAGGCTGATTACACAATGCTTAAAGGGTCCAGTTACAAGTCTTCTGGGTACCGTACAATCTTTTAAAAAGTGCAGATGCTTGAACCAGTCTAGAAATTCTTTTCTCATATCCGGTGGAAGTACTTCATCCCAACCAAGTTTTTCTTTCCAACTTTTCTGTATTATTAATTTTGGGATTACAGTAGTAGGGCTAGTATAGCCAATAGGGTCAAAAATACTTTGAGCTAAGGACAACAAAGTTCTTTTGGTAACAGAGCTTTCTGAAAATGTGCTTGTACCCAAATTACATGAGAGTTCATCTATTTGGACGTCCCAAGAAAGTCCCAGTAATGGAATATATCTTTCATTAGTTTCACATTCTATAACCCCATCCGGAGAAGTTGTCCAACCTCGTAGATCGAATTGGGCTGAAAACATCAATTGTTTGGCTTCAGAGATGAAGACTCTAGCCGCTTCCTTCGTTTCTAGACTTAGGACACAGTTATCAATATAAAAGGAGTTCTGGAGCAACTGAGCAGTTTTCTTCAACTCTTCTGGAGCATGTTCAAGATGATATGTTATTGTTGCTCCTAGTAAAAACGGGCTTGGTGAAGCACCAAAAACAACGCGGCAATGGCGTAAGGTTATGATTTCCTCTGTCTTCCGATCTTTCCACCATAAGAACTTGAAATAATCCCTATCATTTGGAGAAAGACTAATTTGCAAAAATGCTTTTCTGATGTCGGAAGTAATTCCAATTGCATGCTTTCGAAACTGCATCACTAATTTGGGAATTAACTCTATTAAATTTGGGCCTTTTTCTAAACAATTGTTCAAAGAATTACCCTTTTCATCTCTAGCAGATGCATCGAACACGGGGCGTATTTTTGTAGTCGTGCTACTACTCTTGAAAACGGGTCGATGTGGTAGGTAATGCCCAATACCATCATCTTCCTTGACTAATACTACGATGCCTAAATCTAGCCATTCTTTGAGAATGTCATTGTACTCTTCTAAATGACCTGTGCGAACAAGTGTTTTTGTGGTCGATATGAGGCGTTTCTTAGCAAGTTCCTTATTATTAGTTAATTCAGGATGCCCTTCCTTCCACGGAAGACTAACTTCATATCTGTTATTTTCAATCCGCTTAATAGTTCTATGAAAGAAATTTAAAGTCTCAGCCTCTATGTCTTGTCTAGATTTAATTTCTGATGGATCTCTAATGCCAATCACATCCAAATCCCATAATTCTGTTAAATCCAAGTTGCAAGAGCAACTAATATCATTTAAAGATCTAACAGAACATGCTTGTTTACCTTGGAGAGTCCATCCCAGTTTTGTATTAACTGCTACCAAATTATCGTCAATTGGAACTATTGTTCCGGTCAATAAAGAACCCAAGTAATCGGCCCCAATTAACAAGCCTATTTCCGGTGTGTTTTCTCCCACATCACTTAGTACTATATTTTTCTTCCTCAGAAGAGGGTACACATTAAGATTCGTAACGCGGGGTATATTTCCACAAATTTTTGTTTCATCTAAAACGGAAATACGACATCGAAATTTTGAACATAAGCTTTGCAAAGTAATATCATAGGCATTATGTAACTTTTGTTCAGTTTCACCACCCCCAAATAAACCATGACTCAAAGTTTCTTGATTTGATATTTCTAGCCCTAATTTGTCTGCTATATCCTTTCTAATAAAAGATCTTTGAGAACCTGTATCAAACAATATCCGGATAATACCAGATTTTTCCTTACTCGTAATTCTGGCAAGAACAGTCAAAAGAAGAGTTGGTGAATTTTTCCTAGATATCAACACCTCAGCATTTGGATTTTCATTCATTTCTTTCTTGGCATCTTTCGATTGGCGTGGTTTTGGACATACAACTGTATGATGTCGTTTATTACAAATGAAACACTTGACATAACTTTTGCATACCTTCGAATTATGTCCTATTTTTAAACAAGCAAAAACATGCCCCTTTTTTACGCAATATTTCTTTCTTTTCATCATATGGTATATCATTTGCTTTAAAACATTCTGTAGAGTTATGAGAAACTTTATTACACCACAAACATAATTTATCAGATTTAGTGTATTTCTTTTCACTCGCTACAATACACGCTGCGGTGGGAATGTGATGTCGAGATTTCGATGTATCGAATTCTTTGTTACATGCAAATCCGGAACGGGCCAGATTCAAACGCTCTTCGCTTTCCACTTCGAATCTCAAAAATTCTAAAAGACTAGTTAAAAGATTAACTTCTTTCCCAGTTTCAGCTTTCACTGTTCGCGATCGTTCCCATGTTTTCATTATTTCCTCTGGTAAAGCAGACTCGACTAAGGGGTACAACATTGCTGCATATTTCTCAGAAGTTACTCCCAAAGTTTCTAATGCACGTAACTGAGTTTCCAATCGGTCATGTAGGATACGCAGAGTAAAGTTTTCTCCATTTTTAACTTGAGTTAAAACTAAATTCAGAAGTTCACGAACATAGATTTCAATCAACAACTCATCACGTGCAAAACGCGACTTCATTTGTTCTATGGCCTTAAAATAATTTGGCCCAGATGGTGGAAAACTTTCTACGAGGTCTCGGGCTGAAGAGCCAATTTCAGTAGCCTGCAGTAAATATTGGAATTTATCATCAGAGTCTATGGTATCATCTTCATGAATTTTTTTAAATTGCCACCAAAATCCAATCCAATTTTTTACATTTCCATCAAATCGTTTCAATTCTAATTTAGGAAGTCTAAAATTTCGCTTACCTTGAGACGTGACACTTACATTATCGTCTAAATTAACTTCGTTTTCCAGAAGATTCGTGACTTTCGATTTCGCGGTAATCCATTGATCACGATAAGATTCAGTTATATCTATATCTTTTGAAAATTTTTCTTCATCAAAATCTTCTGCGTTTAACCATAATTCTTTTATTTGTTCATCTAAATCAAAGAGGCGATTCGCTTTATCCTCTAATACACTACTTGCCGGTATCACGTCACTTCTAATTACCGGTTCAACAGTCAATTTCGATTCCAAAGTTTTTAAAGAGTTCGTAAATAATCGCCGGAGTTGTGCTCGTTCTCGCTTTAGGTTATCCATAGTCCTTGTCGCGGACGCCAGAAATGTGAGAAAACTGTTCGATAATCACTATGAATACTTTAGAACAAGCACTTTATTTAAATACGAATTACTTACGACACGATACAATTTTGAAATGAAAGCGGAACTGTTTTTACATTTTTCTGATGTGGAGTTGAGAGGCAGTTCTTCTGCATAGGCAAACGAATTTACATTAATCAAGGAGTTTGCCTCAACAAATCCCTTTGGTGGACGAAATTTATAAAACGAATCCTGTTGCAAGGTGTAGAAAACTTCAGGCTAGCTGAAAATACATTTTTTATTGCATTATCAGCATTTATGTAGCTGTAAATAGTAGACATATTTTCTCCATAGGTTAATACTGAGGTGAGCGAATATAATAGGGTTAGTACATAGCAGCAGTAATCAAATGTTACGCCAAAGTTTTCAAATTTGTTTGATGCTGTTATCATGTCTTAAGCAAAATTTTGTAATATTGGTTCAAATCTTTTCTCAGTTCAGGGAATAGGGTTTATTAAATATGCAATTTGTTTAATGAGTTTTTTACAATGTCTTTCTAATTTAGAATTACTATTATTACACTTATTTATGCTTGTGCATTGAAAAACTGAAAGCTGTTCTCATATTTTTAAGAACATTTTGATGTAATAGAATGGAAATACTTAAAATCGGAAACAAAATGGGATGGATCCATAGTTCAGAATGTTTAGGTGAAACGTTTTAAATAAAAATTTGTCGTACATCGTCATCTGGCGATATACGTCACCTGGCGATAACTGATAAAGCAATACGTCGTGGAAGATTTCTTTTAAGTACAATTGTGTATTGCCAAACAAAGTTATTCAAAAACCATGTCCAAACATATTCTTGTATATTCTGTCCAGTTAAAACCTTTCTCTGTAACTTCAAACTGTATTCAATATTACGTTCTAGATGAAATAGCATTTAGTTCACAAGAGTGTTACGATATTTATTTTTTAACATTCAAATATATTTCTACGCATTTTAACAATAATTAAATTTATGTTAAGAAAGAAAATGATAAAGGTAAGGCTCTGTATTCCCAGCATTAAAAAAAGAACGTCTTGCAAAAAAGAATATATATATATATATATATTATATAAATGCACGATGGCGAATCAAAAAGTCTTTGCCCTAATTTTTTAGCCAAAATAAGGTACATATAGGTAATTACAAATATACGTACTTTTCTATGTACTTTTCACTATTTTTTACATAGTCTCAACACTGGTTCCGATATTTATCCCATCGGAGCACTAAATTTGAGATGCCCCTGTTGTAGAATTCGTCCGGCTTACAGTGGAACCACCGTCGGATTTCTGTCTTGGCTTCATCGTTTCACGTTAATCGCTGTCCTGCCAAGAACTTCTTCAGCGGACCTAAAGCGTGGAAATCACTAGAGGCAAGGTCCCGACTGTATGGTGGATGGTTCAGACTCTCCCAATGAAATGACCGGAGCTTTTCGACGCTTTTGATTGACACATGTGGACTTGCATTGTCGTAGAGGATAACCACGTTGTTCACATCGAGAATCAATTGGCGCTTTCGCTGGCAACCCGCAGACGTGACAGTGGGGAACAAAACCTGTCGGCATTGATGGTTGCATCTTGTGGCATGCAATCCAGCAGGAGCGGTCCATGGTGATCTCAGAAGACCATTAACAAAACTTTCCCAACAGATGGCAGTGAACGGATTTTTTTTTGTCATAGGTGAACCCGGATTTTTCCACACCATGCTCTTCTGCTTCGATTCCGGCGTGAAATGCAGTATCCACGTTTCATCGCCAGTAACAATGCGGTCCAGGAAACTTTGCCCCTCCTCGGCATAACGTTGCAGATGATTTAGTGAAGCAATCATTCGCTAGCCTTTCATCATGTCCTACAACATCTTAGGCACCCACCGACATGTAACCTTCCAGTACCCTAAGGATCCGTGAACGATGTCGTAAACACTCCCATACGAAATACCAAGTTCCCGGGAAATGCCCTTGAGGTGCGCACACCGATCCGCTTTCACTATTCCATGCACGTGTTAAATGTCGTCAGTCAGCGGCGAACGCGGCTTCCCCGAACCCCCGAACAGGTTTGTCACGCAAGTCCTCACGGCCATTTGCGAACTCACAACACCACCATCTCACGCTTCTCAAAACGAGACACCTTTCCCCTTACGCGGGCTGCATTTCCGTGGGGATTTCGATGGGCGTTCGTCCCTTGCTCCATAAAAAACGAAGAACACTTCGTTGCTCGTACGCCGTGGATGTGTGAAGCACAGCCGCCATCTTCAAAAACTGACAGCAGCGCCGTGCCGCGGAGCTATCGGGAGACAAGGCCGGGCCGGTCCAAGAAGGGTCCACCGATGGGAATGGATATGTGGACTTCGCATTTACAGCCGCAATTTGGCTAGAAAAAATAGGGACAAAGACTTTCTGATTCGCCCTCGTTTGAATAATTCGAAAACACATAAAAATCCACTATCATCCTAAAACTGAAAGTTACGCATTTATTTTCACGTAATACCCATTAGTTTTCTGTGCTCTTTAAACTAATCTTTTGCTTTTCAACACCTGAGTTTACCAAGCGTTGTTGCAGATTACTTCAATTCAGAATTACAAGAATGGAAATTTTTATTAAATTAACTCGACTTCCCGTTAAATACATTATCGAATTACAATAAAAGTGAAGACACAAGTATAAAGTGGAATAAAGTAATGGGATTATAGTGGATTAAGAAAACAGGAAGTTTCAGAAATGCACGTTAATTCACTCATTAAAATATTCTTAGATGAGATCAAATTGTGTCAATGTACTCTACAGATTTTATTAATTCATACAATGCATTTTAAAGTTAATTTTAAAATTTTAAATTTCTTTTGAGATATACTTTAAACTAGGGGTCTGGCTGTAGTTTGCACATGCCCGGTATCCGGCCCGCCATCGTTTATTTTGATTGCACTGTAAAATTTAGAATGTAAGTGAATCATAGAAAATAATAATCAAATGTTTTTAATTAATGACCAGTTAAGAAACACATTAACTGACATGCAAAATGAAATTGAACATTTTGTACTGTAATTACTGATATGTGATTTATTCTAAAAACTTACAAAAACTGACATATATAGGTAATTTGCATAATGATATTAAACATTATAATTATGATTAATGATGTTAATGTAGCTGTAACTTTCTAATGACAGATGTTTGCAGTTGTGGATTAAGTTTACTAGTGAAAATTATCAGCAGCGACTTCAAATGTTCATCACTTAATTTGGATCTGTATGGTGGTATAAGAAGCTAGCTAGGGTAGGTCTTGGCCTTTGGGACTTAGTGGAGAAGTCAAAGGGTCATTAGCCCATTTAAGACTGGCGTTGTGAAAACGCAACATTAATTTATGTATTTTTTAAAGGCATGTTGAAAATTTTGTACGTCTGAAGTAACATTTTTAGTTTATTCTGTATACTTCAATTGATCATATTAAACTTTTTTTTCCTCATTTCCCCGCTTTTAGCACTTGCAAAAAAATTGTTTTTTTCTAGTGTTTCGAAAGGAAAAAAAAATTACTATTTTCAAATAATAACCTTAGATAGCAGCACATGTTAAATTTCCGATTTGATGCTTGTTCCGAGTTTACTAGAGACTAAAGAACAAAATGACTTCAACAGATAAATTATAATTTTTGTTTTTATGTTTCTAAATTCATATTTGTAAAAATGTTGCGAAAACGCAACATCAGTCCAAAGTGTATTACTTATTTCCAATGTGTTTTATTAGTGCTGCCTAGTTTTTCATGCAGTAAATCGGTATTGTTTGCATTTCGGATAAGTTTGTCTCTAGAAAAAAGCGATTTGTGACATTGGAAGAGACATTGGAGTATTTTCATGGGCTAGATCAGGGGTTCTCAACCTTTCAGGCTCTTTGCCCCCCTTTGAACACTGATGTGAGGTCGCGCCTCCCCCACCACCATATGTAGTCAATACAAGTATAGTACAATGGGAATTTGAAACTGAAGTTGATTATTAAATGAAAATGTAGAATAGATAATTTCATGCACAAAATTTAATCTTACTACACGTATCTTAATTTGGAATATATTATTATTAGAACATATGAAATCAAAGAATTAAATACAGATCAAATATATTTAAGGTAATCAAGCATCTTGGTGAGGTTGGCATGTAATTTCAGTCACTTTCACAACATTAACGAGGGGGCTGTCACTGTTTGTCCTTGACAAGTTTTTGAATATTAGGTTGCAACTGTGACAAAGCACACCTCAGGTCACTTTCAACGTCCAGACGTACGACAATTATCCTATATTTACAATTACGACAGTTATCGTGTTCGCGTTCGTATGTCGAAAATACGTTACGGTTACATTGTGAATTCAAAATTTTGAGTACAATAAATTACAGTTAGTTTTACTTTTTATTTTACTTTTTTTTTAAACTCACGCCTTCCTTGAAATTCTTCTACGCCCCCCTAGGGGGGTGTGCCCCCCAGGCTGAGAATCGCTGGGCTAGATGATGATATTTCAGAATCGTCTTCAACAGAGGAACCATAAGAAATAATGAGGAACCATAATTCGTTACTATCCCTCCAGATCCGGATGATTTGACGGATGAAGAAGCTATTGATGATAATATTTTATGTGAAATTGTCGAATCACCTAAAGACATTGCAGGTGAAATCGACATTTTTTTTCTAATAAATGTAAAAGTAAGCAATATAGTACGAAAAAGGAGCATATTGTATGGGAAAAATTGAGACTCTACATGGATGTAATGAATTCTAAAATAAGTTTATTTGAGTTTAAGAGATCTATATCTTTGAGAGAGCCATATCTTTGATAAAAAGGCCTGAAGAAATGCAGATGAATTCTGTTTTACCCAAAACTTCACATATTAGAAGACCATCTTCAATTCAAAATCTAATTCTCAACAAAAATCTGAAAACCCGTATGGGCCATATTATTACTAAAAATAGTGAAAATAAACAAAAAAATGTAAACACTGCAAAAGTCAAACAATTTCTGTATGAAATAAGTGTAATGTACCTCTTCATGCTAAATGTTTTAAAGATTTTAAAAATTTTGAAATTTTTTTATAATTTTAATTTTTTATACTTTTTAAATTTTTATATTGCTTTGGACTGATGTTGCGAAAACGCAACATTTTGTAACTCTAGTAAAAATAAATTTAATTTTATGGAAACAACTTATTTGTGTAATTAATGTTCTAAGAAGTGTTAAAAAACTGTTTGGTGCATTTCCAATAAAGGACACATGGAGCGGTCTTAAATGGGCTAGACAAAAATGTTTGGAGACTCCTGCTTTTAGCAATTGTTTATGACTCATGGAAGACTCTAAATCAGTGTTTCCCAACCTGTAGGTCGTGACCCACTAGGTGGTCTCGAAAGGACATATGGGTGGTCGCCACGGCTTTATTGAATTAACGTAACTGTTTAGCGAATTTTTTTTCATTATTTATTTACAATTGTTGATGAGATAATGAATACCTAACAGGTATTAATTATCTTCTGTGCACAAATTATAATCCAGAAAACAAGTAGAGATGCAAAAAAACACACTGTTCATTAACAGCACAAAGCTGTACTGAAGCACTATTTTGCCAATTAAGATTTTTAATATTTTCTTGTTCTTGTTCAGTTTCGTAGATAATTTGTTGATAGTAATCAATATAATAAATTTCTTTCCATAGCATTCTGAAGCAACATTTCGGAATTTTCGGTATACTTCCACTTTCTCATCATACTTGTTTACTTTCAAATTCGGATTGTTTTAAGATTTTATAACCTTATCAGGTTTTAGTACGCATGACGGGATCAGTTGGCGTGCCACACAGTCGACTGCATCCTAGGTGACTTGTTTTCAGCTATTCTTTCGATTGCCCCAAGCCATCAGAGGGCTCAGGGTTAATACAATGAATCAATCATGTTTTCTTACTAGTATATACGTCTATTACAAAGAGGCGAAAAAGACTTGTAGCCCAAAGCTGTGTATAAAAATTGGAAGTTTCAATATTTGCGAAAAAAATACCAGAAATTGGTCTGATCCACTTTTCTGTCAGAAATACATGGTATCTGGACCCGAACTAAAAAGATAAAAGTGAGCTAAGATATCAAAAACACAAGTCGGAAAAAATCCTCACTTGTGAAATATGAAAGAATATGGTTTTTTGTTTCCAATTGAATAACAATAAAATTTATGTTTGAGTAGTATTCAAAAGTTATACAATGAGAAAAATAATTATGATTTAAATAAAACGTTAAAAAATTATAGCATCGAATTTTTCTAATGGATCATATCATTGCTAAAAGCTATGTTAAGGCTAAAGACATAATTGGAATCTTCACAGTTTGAAAAAGTCGGAAAAAACCAACTTTCTGAAAAGTTTTCTACAATTTTCCGACTTTAACTGAACTTCTATTAACGTTTAAATTCATTTCAAGTTAAGTTAGGGGGCACGTTCCCAAACTTAACCCTAATAAATTTCTTTCCATAGCATTGTGACGCAACATTTCGGAATTTTCTTCTATTCTTTCGATTAGTTCGGTATAATTCCAATTTCTCATATTTGTTTACTTACAAATTCGGATTGTTTTTAGATTTTATATCCTTATCAGGTCTTAGTACACAGGACGGTATCAGTTGGCATGCCACACAGATCGCGCATCCTAGGCGACTTGCTTTCTGCTATTCTTTCAATTGCCCCAAGCAAACAGAGGGCTCAGGGTTAATACAATAGAGCTCTGGAATTATAGTAGAAGTGTGTCCAAAATAAAGGCGAAAATAAATTGTAGCTCAAATATGTCTATGAAAAGTGGTAGTTTAAATATTTGCGGAAATACGCCCAGAAATAGGTCTGATCCACTTTTCTATCAGAAAAAAATTGTAACTGGACCCGAACTCAAATGACATAAGAGAGCTAAGATATCAAAAACACATGTCGGGAAAAATCCTGACTTGGGAAATATGAAAGAATATGGTTTTTTGTTTCCAGTTGAATAACAATAGAATTGATGTTTGAGTAGTATTAAAAAGTTATACAATGAGAAAAGTAATACTGATATAAATCAAATGAGTAAAAAATATAGCATCGAATTTTTCTAATGGATCATATCATTGCTAAAAACTATGTTAAGGCTAAAAACATAATCGGAATCTTCAATTTCACAGTTTGAAAAAGTCGGAAAAAAAACCAACTTTCTGAAAAGTTTTCTCCAATTTTCTAATTTTAACTGAACTTCTATTAACGTTTTAATTCATTTTAAGTTACGGTAGGGGCGATGTATATACTCGAATACTTTATGCATCGATACTTAGAAGCTTGATCTACGATTATTCGGGAAACGTTGTTCTGGGCGTCTTCTATTGCAATGGAAGGTACTTATTTCAACTGTGGTTTTTATTACAATTGTCGAATTTTAGTAGGGAGTCCTAAAGTCGACTATACGTGCTTTTCGGAAATAGAAGGACACAAATTTGAAATCTTTTTGAATCGATGCCAGCCAATTTTGATGATCTGAATTGCAAAAATACTGCCGTCAATGCAAAAGTAACCCCACCCCATGTGGCAGGTAAAATGTTAGACACAGAAAAGTTACGCTCTTAATTACTGTATTCTTCTAACCATAAGACGCACCTCAAATGTACGGGAGTATTTTTATAAAAGAATATTTTGTATTTTGTTTTGTATATAAAAGTATTTTCAATTTCTTACTTAATAAAGATAAAAAATATATATAATAAATATAATAAATTATATACATAAAATAAATTTAATATATATATATATATAATAAATATAATAAATTATATACATAAAATAAATTTAATATATATATATAATAAATATATATAAAATATATATAATAAAATATTCATTTCATGTTAATGTTAAATACAAGTAATTAAACACACCTTAAATTTAAGTCGTTTTTCTGTAAATAGGTGCGTCTTATGGCACTTCAAATACGGTATCAGTTCTACGTACATTATATTTTTTATAAAATCCAAGGTCGCTAGCCTATACGGACCTGGTCTGGAATACTCTCGGCCAGAAGACATTAGAAAAAACAAGAATATGCATTTTTTTTAGAACATTCTGTTTATCTTTAAAAACACGATGAAAAGCTACTTTCTAATCATTATACGATCAATATCGAATGTATATTTTGTTCATAATTTCGTTCTATAATATTCAATGTAGAGTAATTTTTCTTCTTAAATTTCACAACTTCTTCGAAATACTCATAAATCTACGCATTACCGGGGTAATTGATTCATAGTCATTAAACATAATGCAGTGATTTTAAAAATATGATGGGAATTTAATACTTATCATTCTTCCGAAATTAAAGAAAAAAAATTCAGAGATCTAGGATATAACGGAAATGACAAAAATCCAATTTTGAATCATTTATGAAAGGTTAATGCTCAGTGCTTCCGTTGATAATTTGTCTTCTCTTTTTTCTTCTTCTTCAGGGCTTAAAAGACAGAAAAAAGATTATGAATTGGTAGAAAATTAATATATAATTGCATAAACGGATAATGGCTTTTACTGGGATAAACACTGAAATACCGATTTTAATGACATTCTCTAAATTTTATTTAAAAGGATGTTTCAATTTAAAACAAACTATATTATGTTTGAAAATAAGAAATTTGTTGACATTAGTTTTTAAAAGGGGAAGGGGGGTTGTATAATTATGAATATTGCTATAATCAAGGTCAAATTGCCTTTCTGTTCCTAGGTTGCGTAATTACTTAGAAATGGTTATTATAAGATGAAACGTGTAGTTAAATATTAAATAATTCTGCTGTTTAGGTTTACCCATTTTTCTGGTTAGTTTTGATAATTATGTAATTCTATCTTTAGCTCTTTTAATTGATTTCGATTAATGTCTCCATGTGCCGAATTGATACAATCATCTTCAATTTTGTCATGAATATCATATACTTCGATTTTATCATTTTCATCGTCAATTATTCAAAGTTTTTTCTTCCAATAAGCTACCAGTGTACTATTTTGCGCACTTTCAATCATTGTCTAGATCAGGGATCATCAATATTTTAATACCTACCGCCCACTGTTGTATCTTTCTTGATGGCAAAGTTTCTCTACCGCCCAACGGTGCATATCCGCAGTGACTCAATTTAGCGCAATTGCGAAGGAAATTTTAGAGGGGAGGGTTTGCAAAAATATGTATTCAAATTTATCATTTTATTTATACTTTATATATATCAATAGCTACGGATGGCTACGCAGCTAATTCGTTGCTCCCTTGTCCCCGAGTATACTTCGAGAAGTGTCCGGTGAATTATTACCTGTAATCAAAGTTTAGAGATGGAATTCAAAAATAAATTGCAAAAGCATATTTTAAAAAGTCAAACTCGAGAATGTGTTAGCAGTGTATTCGATGTATGGAGGAAGAAAAAAATTTGTAACAACGAGCAAAAATTCCCACCTCCCACCATGAAAGCTAGCATCGCCCACTAGTGGGCGGTAGGGACCAGGTTGAATACCAGTGGTCTAGATCATTGGTGCGTAAACTATGATTTCCAACATTCTATTCGCATCATTTTTACATAATGAATTTCCAAGTTAATTAGAATGATTAAAATTTCTCCGAAATCCTTTTATCTACATTTTATGAAAAACAATATTTAATTGGTTTCAGAAATGAAGTAGCTATTTGACAAATTGAAAATTTAAACCATTTAAGTAACGTATTAATCTCTGTGTTTACTTAAAGGAAAATGATGAAAAGAAATCGTAATTTAGCTATAAAGGGCTGTAACATATTAATATTTCATTCCTGTTAAACGTTATTCAAGTAATTAATTGTAGACTTAATTGTATTCTAACATCATATGAAGTGAAATATTCGTTACACTTAGGTATTTAAAACAAAGTTTCTCCATAACCAATTGAAATATTTTTCTAAATTTCGCTCCATAATAGAAGTTTATTGAATTAATGAATTCCCGAAGAAACTGAAAATATATACTGTAGTTTTTTTTTTATATTTGCACAGTCTCACAGCAAATAAAATTCGGTTATAAGATGTGCAGATCTATTGAGTATACAATTAATGTAAAGTAAGTCTAGTTTACTCTTCATGTAATTAGTATGAAGATATTTAGGTTATAAACTTTCTGAATATAATATCTATTGTGAAATATTTTAACTCGCCGCAGTGTATGGAGCTATTTCACTCTTGAAAAAATACCACTCAAGTTTTTTCTTATCTAGTTCACGTACCATGAAACGACTTAATGAAGCAAAATGTTTCCACAAGAAAAAAAATAAAGAAATTGTGGTTAAAAACTAAAAAATCTACTGTCTGTAAAAATTTTGAGAAAATTTAAAAAAATCTGTTTTTCAATAAGTTCAAGTTTTGTATAATAATTATGATTATAATACTTTTCTTAAAACTTTAAGATTTGATTTTCCAATACGTTGTTTACTTCATGCGAATATCAACATTTGAAATATATTCAAGAATTCCTATTTTATATATTTGTCTTTAAAATAATTTTAAATGAAAAATTTTATTGATTAATCTATGAAAATATTTGTTTCAAACATTTGTCGAAGATTAAGCATTTTTTATGTATTTATTTTTGAAGTTATAGTTTGCTGAATATTTTTAAAATATATCAAATAAAAGTAACTTGTTTAAGTGTTGATTGATATTTGAGCACTTTAAACACAATACAGATTTATTACAGTTTCATCTATGTTTGCATTTTAAACTAACAACTATCGCAAGTAGAATACCATAATGCAATTTTATTACACTTGTAATAATCAGATGACCTCAAAACTTCGTCTCAATATACTATAGATCAAAAAATAACAAAACAATTAAAGGAATTTTTAAAAAAAAATTAACAATCGATAACTTTACCCCATTGATACCTTGGTCCCTAAAATTTACGAAATGTTTTACTTTTCTGTTAAATTTTTAAGTTTGATATCCATAATATACCTTATATTAGGGAAGTTTTTATTTGCATCACATTAAAACCTTGACTTGAACAGCTAATCACATTTTTTTCAACCAGCCAAGAAAACAATAAATTTCTGGGTTTTTTTTTCAATGCCTGGTAACTGTTGGTGTTAACTGTAGGTGCTAACTGTAGGAAATAAATCTCTACTAATTTATAGACATTATTATGAGAGAATTTCTGATTCCTTGTCGTTTGAATATTTTTAATGCTTGTACTCATTCTGGAGTTCGAAAAAAAATAAAAAATAATTCATCGCAGGATCATCGTTTAAACAAACACATAGCTAATAAATTACAAACTTTGGCTAGAAAGTGATCCCAAAACCGAAAAATATACATCAGTGGCAGCAAATCGAATGTTCAGTCGTTTTATAAATCATGTTTTAATCTATTTTGCAGAACTGGGCAGAACGACATATTTACAACCTATATTCGATACTAGCTGAAAACCCGCACTTCGATATATATATATATATATATATATATATATATATATATATATATAATAAATACGGCGATCTTTACTTAGATAAAAGCCTAGAGTAGAAAAAGTATAGGTAACCATTCCGGGATGGACCAAGTCGGGAACATCTTAATATTGCGAAGCCATTTTCTGAAATTTTTCTTGAAAAATAATACCACAAAATTTACATATTTTAAAAGCCGTTTAAAAAATATGAAAATTTCAAGTGAAAACCCTAGATCAAAACCGTTTAGTTTTCGACATATCTTCAGATTAAAATATCCATTGAAAAGAATTAATTTATTCAATAATTTAATCACTTGAATTTCGAATTCATTCTACTCCATGGTTTTTCATATTCCCTTTAAATAACTAAATTTTTAATGTTTAATTTTAATGTTAATTAAATTGTGTTTCACGTTTTATTTTTGTTTTATTTAATTGTTGTTTACTACTGTTTAAGTATCGTTTTCATCAATGCCTGCTGTGTGGTGAGTCATTCACTTTTGAAACAGTTTTGGTTTAGTTTTGATTTAGTTTAGTTTTGTTTTGTTGTTTACTGCTGTTTAAGTACAGTTTTCAGCAATGCCCGATGAAATTGATGAATCACCTCTGGAAACGCTGATGAACATTCCGCCATTTTTGACGCGGGTTATATACTAGTCAATATATACAATCGATATAGAAAAAAATATATATATTTACAAGAAAATCGCAAGGGATATTTTTACAGACAAAATAATGTCCAATCGTCTGCCGCATTAGCAAGAAAAAAATATTTTTTTTGTCTATTTAGTTGTTATGCACGTCACGATAAATTTATTTAAAGTACCAGAAAAAGAAATCACGTGATCAGCATTTATTAAATTAAATTCTAAAAATTATTTTCTAAAAATTCACCAAAACTCAGAAAATAGAGGTAAAGATTCAAAAAAAGATTTCATTTTAAAAGAATTTTTATGATCTTTCTCGTGATATAAATTTTATAACCCTCAATTTATTATTTTAAATGCAAACTTAAAAAAATTACTAAAACAGCTTAAAAATTTAATTAAAAAAAAGCTAAGAAGAATTTTTCAAAATCTCTCTTAGTGCACCCCTACACTATACGAAGAATCGTCATGCAAAATTTCAGCCTTTTAGGTCCAGCGGTTTGGTCTGTGCGTTGTATGTCAGTCAGTGAGTCAGTCAGTTACGGAACTGTTTTATATATACAGTGGAATCTCGATCTATCGTTTTTCAAGGGACAGACTGAACTGAATGATAAATGCGGGAAAACGGTAGATCGGGGAACATAACAAAGCAATATGATCACCGGGACTGCTTGAAAAAAATGACACATACGGGAAAACGATGTTTCGGGAAACGATCGATCGAGATTCCACTGTATATATAAAGATTATCGCAAGAAAACGACTCCTAAGCAAAATACGCGTGGGTGACAGACAATATTTGACGATATAGATAAAGATACCGTATGTCTTGAGTTTTTTACAATTTAACTCTTGAGTTTTCTTTCACAAAATGAAGAAATGAAATTGATATATTCTATCGCAAGCATTTATATCTTCAAATAACAATGAAAATATAATGCGTTCATAAAGTATTTGACAAACTTTCCTAGAAGTACGCAGAAAATAAAGCCTTTCTAATAATCAGTTTATTATGCTAACTACTGTTACTGTCGAAAAGAAGAGTCCAAATTTTCATAGCTCAGAAATAAGCTATTACATTTTGGAATAAGTTACATTTTGGATAAATTACATTTTGGAAACAAGAAGGCGTGACTTACAACTGGTTCAATTACAAAATTTGGCCAGAAAGTGCTCCCAAAATGGGACAAAAAATATATTAAAGGCAGCAAATAAAATTTGCAGTCAATTTATATATCATATTTTAAACCATTTGGCAGAACGATAAAATTTACAACGTATATTCGATATTAATGCAAGAAAACGACTTTGAGGCAAAATAGTCGTGAGCGGGAGCCAAGTTTTGACGATATATATAACGATACAGTATGTCATGAGTTTTTTATAATTTAATTCTTGAAATTTCTTTTACAAAATGAATGAATGAAATTGATAAATTATATCGCAAACATTTATATCTTCATATTACAATGGAAATATAATACATTCATAAAATATTGGACAAACTTTCCAAGAAGTACTTAGAAAAGAAAAACCTTTCTAATAAACAGTTTATTATGCAATTTAATGTTTCTGTCGTAAAGAACAGTGCCAAATTTTCATAGCAGAGTAAATTGGCAACTGGAAATTGTTCTTAACTAAACACTATATAGGGTTGAAAAATGTTATATGCAATACTTGACATATTACATTTTGGAAACAAGAAGGCGTTACTTACAACTGGTTCAGAATAAGTCAATTTCAAGACAGAAAAATTCAAGACAAGATAGATCTCTGAAATAATTTCTTTACCAAAATTTATCTAAATGAGAATCTTTTGCAGCGTGTAAGGACACATTGCAAGGTTCAGTTTTAAATTACACATCTGATTTTCTTTTGTAATTGCTTTTAATTTTCTATCTTTTAAACTTAATAATTGTGACAAAGTATTTTTTGATAATTTTTTAGTTAGTTACTGTTATTCATTTTTTCCCTCATTCATAAAGAAAGAGTTCCCAGAGACGATTCATTAAAATTGTAAGATGTAAAAAAAATACTCTCAAAGACATTTTTCTTTTAAAATTTAAAAACAGGCTACAAAAATGTAAAATTAATTCTCGATGAATTAATGCAAAGAGAAACATAAAATATTTTAAATGCATTATCACTAAAGATTTATGATTTATGTTCCCTTCGAACATTGCCTATCCGTTAAAGTGCTTTTACTGTAATACCTGTTTGAAGGTTCGCGAATTTTTATAACGATAGAGCAGGTTAGTTCAGTTCAAGATGATAAAAACATAGGGAAAGGCTTTTAATTAACCAAAAATCCATTAGCAAAGTTATCGAATTACCATTCGTACGTCGACGCCGATTTAAAAGATGAATGAATTAAAAGTAACGCGTTTAATTGACGAGAGAATAAAAAGGATTTGTTCATAAAGCATGCTTTTCATGTTTAGGAATTTTTTATTAAAGTAAATAAGAGAATATATGAATTTTTGAAATTATTTCGAATATTCTACTGCATTGTAATTTTGAATGTATCTTTGGACTGCATTTTTATTTAATCTTTTTAATGATATGTTACATTGTAATTACTTATTTTAGACACTAACCATTATAAACAGTACGCGATGTACACAAATTCTTATAAAAGATATTAAATAATCTTTATATAACACACCAATTTGTAATGGGACACATTTACGCTACCAGCATTTTAGTAATATTTTTGCTTCGTCACATCGCATTCTGAAGGATAGTTAAGGTTGAAGGCCAGTTAACATAGGACTCCTGTCAGGGAAGCGTTAAAGTATTGAAATATATTTAACCAATGACAAACCTCCAACCGATTAGCAACGAAATTTTTAACGCCTATGATTGGTTTATTTCTGCATCAGCGGCATCTTTCATTTTACGCTTCTGCAACCGAACTCCTATGTGAACAGGCCTTAAGACATGGGTGTCTAAACTATGACCGTTTGAGGGCCACATTGCAAAAAAAAAATACTGGGCCACACATACAATATTTTTCAACAAATTGAAATAAAAATTAACTCTATGTAGTTTTATTAAAATAAATTAACTTCTTTTTATTATATTTTTTTTTAAATTTCAATTAGATACGTATAGGTACATATTTATTTTAAATTTGTAAAAGTTTCGTGTCATTTAGTTTGGATTTCATAAAGATGGAAAAAAAATCAAATTAATGAGATGGATGAATTTGCTTTTGTTGAACAAGCAAATCGATATCGGGTTCAATAGACGAGGTTGCAATTCTTAATGCATTTTCAAGATGTTTGTCAGTGATCTTTGTCCTATTTTTGTTTTTTTTGTATGCTTCATTCTTGAAAATAATTGTTCAGAAATAGAGGTACTGCCAAAAGCAGAAGATATTAATAAAGCATGATTGTGAAAATTAGGATATTTATCGCCGGGTAGGTAATCTTTATAAAACTCCAGTAAAGAAACATTCCCAAATTTTTTTTCAGTTGAATGCCACTTTGCAGTTCAATGCATTCCATTTGAAGATAATTTATTTATTTCTAGAGAAAATGGGGTAGAAAATATGTTGAAATACTCTTTATTTTTTTCGAAAATCTTGAAATCTACTTTCAAACTCTTGAATTAAATCAAAAATTAATGCAGCATATTTTGCATATTTTGTGCAACTCACAGGTTAATGTGCAGCCAAAGTACTGAAATGTGTGAAATCTTTTACTTTTATTTGATTGTGCCGAAATTTCAACTTTCTTTCAAACGCTGTTATTGTTTGGAACATATTATTAATAAATTGATTTTTTCCTTCAAGTCTCAAATTTAAATTATTCGAATGTTCTGTTAAGTCTACTAAAAAAGCTAAATCTAAAACCCAATCTTCGTTTTTAAATTCAGTCACAGGTTTCCCGTTTGTTTCCATAAATATTTTTATTCCAGTTCTTAAATCGTAAAATCTTTTGAGCATTTTCCCCTTACTGAGCCATCTTACTTCTGTATAATATATAACATCTGCAAATTCAGTGCCCATTACCTTAAGAAACTCTTGAATTTGTCTATTATTAAGTCATTTTACCCTTATTAAGATAATGGTTTTTATAACAACGCTTAATACACTTTCCATTTTTAAAATTTTTCCACATAAATTGCCCTGATGTACAATACAATGATATGCCATCAAGGTAGTATTGCCGGCAGCGACGGCTTCATTATTAACCATTTTAACGAGTCCCCCATTTTTACCAACCATGGCAGGGGCTCCATCAGTTATGATAGCTGATAAATTTTTCATAGATAAGGAAAACCTTTTCAAGGTCGTTTTTAATTCATCAAATTCTCATGGCATACTAAGATGTTTTTATTTAAATTTTTATTTCAAAATAAATGAAAACGAATCGATTATATATGAAAAATATTGCAAACATTTATTTTTTTAATAAAAATGTGTAAATTTAAATATTTTTATAATTTGCGTTTGGGCCGAATTTATAGGCTTTTGGGCCGTATGCGGCCCGTGGGCCGCACTTAGTAAAGCATGCCTTAAGACATGGATGTCTAAACTATGACCGTTTGAGGGCCACATTGCAAAAAAAAATTGCTGGGCCACACATTCAATATTTTTTCAACAAATTAAAATAACAATTAACTCTATGTAGTTTTATTAAAATAAATTAACTTCTTTTTATTATAATTTTTTTTTAATTTCAATTAGATATGTATAGGTACATATTTATTTTAAATTTGTAAAAGTTTCGTTTCATTTCGTTTGGATTTCATAAAGATGGAAAAAATTCAAATTAATGAGATGGATGAATTTGCTTTTATTGAACAAGCAAATCGATATCGGGTTCAATAGAAGAGGGTTGCAATTCTTAATGAATTTTCAATATGTTTGTCAGTGTCCTATTTTTGTTTTTTGTATGCTTCATTCTTGAAAATAATTGTTCACAAATATAGGTACTGCCAAAAGCTGAAGACATTAATAAAGCATGATTGTGAAAATTAGGATATTTATCGTGGGGTAAGTAATCTTTATTAAACTCCAGTAAAGAAACATTCCCAAATTTTTCTTTCAGTTGAATGTCACTTTGCAGTTCAATGAATTCCATTTGAAGATTTGAAGGTAATTTATTTATTTATAGAAAAAATAGGGTAGAAAATATGTTTAAATACTCTTCATTTTTTCGAAAATCTTGAAATCCCATTTTTACCAACCATGGCAGGGGCTCCATGGGTTATGATAGCTGATAGATTTTTCATAGATAATATAAACCTTTTCATCGTCGTTTTTAATGCATCGAATAAATCTACAGACATGATTGTGCGTTTTAACGATACTAAAGCAACCATTTCTTCCGTGATATTATAATGGTCATCGACTCCTCTTATAAAAATTGCCAATTCTGCCGTATCAGAAGTTTCAGTGCTTTAGTCCATGGCTAACGAATAAAATTTAAAATTGGTACAAGTGCTTTTTAAAGACTTTTCAACTGAATTCCCCAACTCCTGAATTCTTGTGGCTATTTCCATAATTTGCGTTTGGGCCGCATTTTAAAAGCTTTTGGGTCGCACTTTAGACAAGCATCCCATAAGACTAAGGGTCTGTTCACATAGAAGTCCGTTGCGGAGCGTTAAAATATTGAAATATATTTAACCAATGACAAACCTCCAAACGATTAGCAATGAAATTTTTAACGCCTATGATTGGTTTATTTTCGTCTCAAAGTCATCTTTCCCTTAACGCTATGCAACGGACTCTTATGTGAACAGGCCCTACCAGATGAATGCGAATTTTAACCCGAGATCACTCGCGCCCAATTTCGAACACAAGAACTCGCGCCGGGTATCTCATACCCTAGTTCATTTCTGCTATTTAGATATGAATTAATATTGTTTATATGCAAACCTTACGTAACTAAAGAACATAATATAATAAATTAAAGATTTTTAGTGAATTTTAATAATACTTACATTTTTATAGACAATTTTTACAAACTACATACTGATGTTCAACACAGACATTTTTCCCATTTTTGGCACATAAACTTTGTTTTTCAGTCCTTATTACTTGGGCAAATTTAATATCGTTTATATTTTGTCTTGAGTTTTTTTTGCAGGCGGTTCATTATTAGTGATTTCCAGTTCCATTGAAGGGCTTGAATAAGTTGTTTTTGTTCGAGGCACCATCATATTTAGCATGTTGCTATTGAAGAGAACATTCCATGAATCGACGGGAGAAGCGACATCTCTTGAATAATTTGTATTACCTAGAAGCTTGATAATTACGTTCCTTGAACGCTTTCTTACATTTTGCCGGTATTTTTTCCTTAGCCATTTTGTAATTTTATATTTACCAATATAAAAATCGGCTGTTGACAGTGAACCTTTATCTTCGGTTTCTGACTCAATTTCAGTAGAAGAATCGTTATTGCAACAGTATTCTCCATCCTCAGAGGCATCATTATCTTGGGATAAAGCTTCATTATCACTAGAAACAGTCTCTAAAAGGTGTCGCAATTGTTTTATTTCCTCGTCGTAATTCAAAAATCGCGCCATGATGCACTAAACTGACAGAAAAAAAGGAAAGATCTGACTGACGCGAGGACTCGCACGGGTATGACATACCCGTCGAAATATTTTTCTCAAAATCTATTTATTGAGCAGATATAGTTTTTACCCCGCTGAAAGGATGTGACCTTGAATACAGCTACACGAAATTTCGGCCTAATCCGATAAGAAGAAGATAACAAAAACATTGAATGAAAATGGATTGGGTATGTCATACCCGGTGCGAGTTCTCGCGGGTTAAGACCCTAACAACTATACGAAATGGGCGGTCGATTCAATGGTTTATAAAAGACATTAAATATTCAATATATAACACACCATTTTGTAATGGCAGTCATTATAGTTATCATCGTTTAAGTAGATTTTTTGCTACGCACTCTGAAGTATAGTTAAGCGTAAGACTAACAGAATAATGTGAATTTTATGAGTAATATGTTAACCACTGACCGAAGTGGGCGGCCGATACAAAGCTTTATAAAAAGCATCAAAATTCTTTTATGTAACACACCAGACTGTAATGGGATTCGTGTGGGTTTTAAGCGTGTAAATATATTTTTTCGCACTTTACACCGCATTTTGAAAGACATTTAATTCTAAGATTAACAGAAGAATGTGAATTTTGATAGGCTCATCACTATACGAAGAGGATGGTCGACACAACGCTTTGTAAAAGGCATTATTTATTTTTTGTTGTTAATATAACACACCAGTTTGTAGTGGGATTCATGCTCGTTATAAGTATTTAAGTATATTTTCCCACTTTATAACACAGTTTGAAAGAAAGATAATTAATTCTAAGACCAACAGATGAATGTGAGTTTTGAGTGTCTGACCACTATATGAAGTAGGCAATCGACAGAACACTTTATAAATGACATTAAAAAATGTTATGCAACATATCAGTTTGTAATGGGATTCATGTTGGTTATTATGGTGCTTAAGTAGAATTTTTGCCGCATTACATCACAGTCCGAAGGATAATTAACCTAAAGATAGGCTTACCGTAAGTCCAGGATTTGCCCGGACAGTCCTGGTTTTGTAGTGCTGTCCGGGGTAATATCCGGGGATGCAAAAATGTCCGGGATTTGAGAATTTTATGACTGGCGAGAATTTGTTTTAAATTTTAAACCTATATATTCGACATCATGTTTTGAAACATTATTTTAAGGCCGTGCATTTTTCAGCCGACCTTGGCGCAAGTGCTGTCGTTGATTTTGCGGAGGCGTGGCTACCGGTTTCGCCACAACTTTTCACTTAGTCATTTGGCAAAGCTACAGAGGCAATGTGTTTATCATGAAGCTATAAGTAGAAGCGTGGGCTTGAATGGGGAATTCCTTGAAAAATCAACTGATTACGGTCGCTCACCGGCACATGGCGGCGCGACATGTGCCGGTGTAACAAAAGGGCGGATTTTTCATTGCGATGTATGGACGCGTGGTTTTTAAAATCTTTTAACAAATTTATATATATATATATATATATATATATATATATATGTATGTATGTGTGTGTGTGTGTGTGTGTGTGTGTGTAAGCAATAATAACGCCCCCCCCCCCTATTATTAAATGTCTTACATCTAACGTGTATCCTAAATTTTCCTCAGTAGACCACAGCCCTATTTCAAAAGCAAAATCGGAAGTTGAAATAACCTAATATCCTCTTCAATACACACGCAGTAAAGTTATTTTTAACCTCATAAATCAGGCATGAGTCAACAAAACGAGAGCTTAGTTCGCGGCGGTAAAAATCTGGTGATGTTGAATCATGCATTCACGTGTTCTATTCTGGCCATATGAGGGTGTTTAGCTCTCCTGGCGCCCACCACGCTATATAAAGGACTGTAAATGCTTTCCGCGGGTTTTTTCTGCCTGTCTCCGTGTCTTGCCATGTGGTGTGCCGTGCGTCCGTGTTGCTTTTGTTTTGTTGCGTACCTCTTTCTAAACCCAAAAATATACGCCGCTACTGTTTCAGGGGTGTAAAGCATATTCAAGCTCCGGCTGGTTTCCGGTGCCGATATTGTCATGCCGTATATTTGTGCTTAGTTATCAAGTTATAAGACGCACAGTTACTATTGCTGAAATCTCTTGTGTCGTGTAATGTCTTCATCATACTTCTTCAATAAATCAATTTACTGCTCGTGCGTCTCTTCCCTGGATCTCCACAGAGTATGTAGTCCTGCTCTTTCCATCTGTGTTGCCCCAACTACCATCTCGCCACCGCCATGAGTACGAGCTTATGTATTCGCGTATCCTGGGTACCAGCGTTCACGAATCCTTGATGTACAGCTCGTTACATATACAGGGTGGTTATAATTAAAGTTCCACTTTTAAATAGTCATAAAAGGAAAACTACTGGACCAAATGTTATCAAACTTGGTAATAGTTTAAAGGAAGTCATGGGAATTTCTTTTCCGCCCCCCAAAAAAAAGTTCAAGAACTCACTACCAGGGGAAAAATGGGTCTGTATGCAATATTGTTAAACGAAATAAGGGTCGGAATCTAACTTCACCTTTTGTTACATGGGTTTAACATTGTGTATACCCTTAAGAAACATTGACCTAAACAAAATTACCATTTAAAGTGTGCGCATTCCGGAAATGGTTTTCTCACAGATCGCTAATTTGTGAATTTCGAATCCTGAATTCGGTCCTAAGACATGAAGATATCGGTTTTAAACGTTTTTAATCGTTTCTAAAATGAAACTGTTTGTGAGGTTATGCAAAACCCCACAAATTGAAAAATGCGATACCGACATGTCTGTAACATTCCTCCTGATATGCTAAGAGACTGTTGAGAATGCAGTAATGCGATTTAACTTGCTTTCGGAAAATGGTAGACCACACATTGAACATGCTTTGTAACACGTTTCAGAAACGATTAAACACATTTTAAACCGATGTCTTCATGTCTTATTTCGTTTAACAATATTGCATACAGCGCTATTTCCCCCTGGTGGTGAGATTTTGAACTTTATTTGTGGAAAAGAAATTCCCATGACCTCGTTTAAACTATTACCAAGTTTGATAACATTTGGCCCAGTAGTTTTCCTTTTATGATCATTTCAAAGTGGAACTTTAATTATAACCACCCTGTATATAATGATAAATTGAATAAATTAATTAATATCAAATACGCACTAAAAAGAAATGTCTTCTCTTGAAAAATACGTAAAATCCATATTATGATTTTCCTGTAAAAGCCTTGCATTCCGCGCGCACGCCACCTAGTGGCGGCGACGAAATGTGAGACACATTTTTAACACTAAGCTACTCCTCCTTCTTTAGCTTCATGGTGTTTATGTACTCAAACTTTTACTCAACCTTCTTGTCTCTCGTAATGACTAAGGGTACCATTAGGTAAATCTGGCATTCACAGTAGATATTGATGAAACTCCAATCTCACTATGGTATGAACTCCTTAGCATGTCCCAAGTAGCATCCGTCACGGAAGGAAAACATCGCATTCAGGATTTCATATTTTTTTTATTTTTGGCGTACAATGTGTAATATATCCCGCCAACGACGAGATAAAACGAAGCGTTATTAATGATTTGCTGTACAAAATTTAGATAGCTGAACGTTGAAAACTTCAATGGCAGTCATCCTTGTGGGAGAGGAAATTAATTCAACAGTTCAGAGCCTCAGGTCTCAGCTTGCATGAGCTGCCAAAATATCCGGATTTCGCTCTTCAGCGTGGATTGTGCTGTAAGCAAAAGCTTCAACAAAAGACTTATAATTTGAAGTTGCCTCCAGCAAAAAGGAATGCCAAACTATTAAGCTAAAGTCTGATTTTCTCAGTATGCCTTCAGGCTGATGTGTACTTATCCTATTGGATACGCTAATCTCGAGGTTAAGCTACGGAGAAATGTGTCCAAGGATTGCTGTCTTAGATTAAAATATTATTTTTTTTAATTTAACGTCGTAATAGACAAAGAAATGTTACACCTTAAGGCATTTTTTTCAAAATGCACATATTTTGAAATTTAAATTATTCGGGGGAAAATACATCAAGGGGTATAGTGTGTTTTAAACGCTGATAAATTCATTTTGTGGACAAAGTTTATCAAATGAATCCTGTTGCAAGGTGCAGAAAAGTTCAGGCTATCCGAAAATGCCATTTTTATTGGATTATCAACATTTATGTCACTGTAAATAGTAGACACATTTTGTCCATTGGTTGGGGGCCCCGGGTGGCCCAAATTGGTCGGCGGATGTGCATTGTGTGACTGGTGGCCAGGCCACTACTAAACATAAACCGAACAGGGCAAATAAACCCTCGGCTGAGTTTGCAGGTTACTACGCCTCGTCTGGTCTTCAGGTTTTTCATGGCCGATACGCGTAAGGGGAGGGTGCCGAGGTGAAGTTTGAGATTCCTCCAATGGTTAACATTGAGGTAAGAGAATCCAGTAGGGTTATTACTCAGCAGTCTTAGTCGAATTCTATGACAAAGTTTTCATATACGGATGATACTATAACATACGTGCCAAGTGTTCCGTAATAAACGAATTCTTTCCGTTTTTTTAAGCTTTGTTACGAAGAAACGTTTTCAAGCAAAAATGTCCTGTATTTTTACTTCCGCAGCACCATCGCTTTTCCCCCCTATATCGTGTTTTCGAGATTCCCCTCCTAGCAGCTTACACTATACAAAAACTTCCTGGACAGCAAGCAGCTTCTACAACATTAGAAAGAAAGAGAAAGTCAACATCATGTGCTTCCCCTAAACTAATAAAAAAGTCAAATCAACATCATTTGCTTCACTAATACCAGTAAAAAAATTTAAATTAATGTCAAGTGCTTCACCCAACTCTAGAAAACAATTAAAACCAACCTCATGTGCTTCTCAAAAATCGGCAAAAAAAGTAAAATCACTTGCAGGGTCACCATGATCTACCAATAATAAACGCATATTGCAGCGGGAAGAAAGAATTTTTCTTACATTAAGCTCAAACCTTGATCATGCTTTAGCAATTTTTGTGAAAAATGTGATTGTCATTTATGAAACATATAATGTGATGTTGATTGTCATTTATGAAACATATAATGTGATGTTTCAAAGTGAAGAGCCGAAAATTCACAAGATGAGAAGAGAGTTAACGAATTTTTTTGAATTGTTGGTGAAATTTGGGAAAATATCTGTCATAATTAGCTCTAAATGTGTATTTAATGTGAAATTTGATGTATTTAAAAATCAGAAGGATGATAAAGATTTAGTTATAGGACACGAAACATCAGAATTTGTCAAAGAATTGTCTGAAAGCAAACTTTAACAGTTCTATTCTTGTGTTAGAAAATATTATACAACATCTTGTTGCTCTTGGTTTTTTTTTCGATTCCTTCGTTCGCTGTGTTCCTTATTTTTTTCTTGGGAGGTTAGCAGCTATGCCATAACCATGTCTTAAGCAAAATATTATCACTGTTTATAGGATCAATTCTTTGATCAGGTCGGAGGGATGAGGTGTTTTTAAATATGAAAGTTGTTCTATGAGGTTTTTTTTTCAGTGCCTGTCTATTTTACAATTTTTCTTATTATGTTTCTTTTAGTTTGTGCATTGAAAAGCTGAAAGCTCTTTTCATATATTTTAGAACATTTTGATGTAATAGAATGGAAATATTTGAATTGGAAACCAAACAGGATGTAACCACAGTTCAAAATATTTAGGCGAGACATTTTACAGCAGACTGCGATAGACGACATTTGACGATAACTGATAAAGTAATACATTGTCTACGATTTCTTTTAAATATAATCTTATATTGTCAATAAAAGTTATTCTATGATCAATGTCCAAACAAATTCTTGCATATTACCTCCAGTTGTAACCTTTCTATGGAACTTAAAACTGTATTCAATATCACATTTTAGATGAAATAAAATTGAATTCACACAAACATTTACGAAATTTATTTTTTAATGTCCAAATACCTTTCATTGCATTTTAATGATAATGAAATTGATGTTAAAGAAGTATATTATAAAGACAAAACACTGTAATTCCAGCATTAAAAAAAGAACGCCTTGCGAAGAGGAATTGAATAGCTCTGGTTTCAAAACAAATTCATGCATTTCTGAAAAAAATTTAAATAATTTATTTATGTCTCTGTCTGTCTACGAGAGATTACTTTTAGGAAAATGTAAATCAGTCCCAGCATCTAAATTAAATATAAACCAATTTAGTTGTAAGGAAAAGAATATTTTACAGTTATTTATATAAAATCTAATAAATTATACACTGAACTGTGAGATAAAGAAATCTTGGAAAGTAACTTTGCTTGGTGCTATAATTATAACTTAAAATGAAAGAATTTATCTGCATTCACAAGGAATACATCTAATATATAAAAATGAATGTTTGTATCTCTGTAATTGTATAGAAATCCACAGTTTAGGAGCAACGATCGTGAAATTTTACATACAGGCGTCTTTAAAAACAGCCGAGGGTCTGAAGAACTTCAAAAATCGAAATTAATTACCGTTGATTTTTAATTAATAAAAAACCAACAATTTGTAAGCTGTTACACTTTGTGGAATCACCGCTCTGAATATGGCGTCCACGTTAAGGTTAGCTGAAGCGAACAGCGAGCGAAAAGATAAAAATAAATAAAATCAAAAAGTTTCAAGTTACATATTAAGCCAGAATAATAAATGAAAATAATAATCTTTCAAGTCAGATTTTATACTCTAAAATAAATCGGATCCAACGGCATATTGACACTATCACACGCGATGGAAAATTCGAATCAACCACGCTAAGTGTCACAAGATCATTTTTAATCGCTACTGCAACCCCCCTCGCTTATGTCTTTGTGTCTATTGAAGAGTTAAAGACTAAGCTTCTATCCTGCTAACTTATTTCTAACTTAAAACTCCTCTTACTCCATAAATACATGTATATTCACCAACCCATAGCAACTTTCCAGTAATTTTAGTACAAATATTGTCCTATTTACACAATACACTAGCATGTTATTGTGGCGCATTCGGTAAGAGCGTTCATTTACTATACTACACGAAGCGGGTTCGAATACGGATCGTACAGATTTTGCTAAACCTGTGTTTTCAGCTTTTATTTTATTATTTTTTAAATTATTATTATTATTATTTTTATTTATTATTTTTTAAAATTATTTTTATTTTATTTTATTATTTTTAAAAATTATTATTTTTATTTTATTTTATTTTTCATATTATTAATGTGTATAACATTTCGTATACTTTTTTTTCTATGTTATTTATACTGTGTTTATTTTTTTAATGGATTTTGGTAGGTTTATTATAAATTTATGTATTTTATGTTTTACTTTTCAGGAATTTTTGCTCCAATGATAAAGGCTAAATCTTTTCTATGTTATTTATACTGTATTTAGTTTTTAAATTGATTTTGGTTAACAAACATTCGACAATTTCACATTTTTACTTTTCAGCTTTACTTTCCTAAAGACAATTTGACATTTTTCCTTTTCAGCTTTTAGTGGTTTATTATAAATGTATATATTTTATGCTTTACTTTTCAGGGTTCTTTTGCTCCAATGATGAAACGCTAAATCTAGCTGAATTCTGAAGAAATTATTGTAAATTTATGGTTTTTTATGTTGGGTTTTCTTTTTATTCATGTGTATAACATTTCACATGCTTTTTATTCTATGATATTTATACTGTGTTTAGTTTTTAAATTGATTTTGGTTAACAAACATTCTTAAAATCCTGGGCAACGCCGGATAAATTATCACCTGTGTAGGATGATAATTTATAAATTTTAAAACTGTTACCACATGTATATTTACAGATCCACAAGAACTTTCCAATATTTTTAATTAATAACAACTCTCGATTCACAAGCATACAGTAGATGGCGCCACTATTTTAATTTTTTTTGTGTCTATTTCGTTGTTATGTGACGATAAATTTATTTAAAGTACCAGATAAAGAAATCACATGATCAGCGTTTAATAAATTAAATTGTAAAAATTAATCTTTAAAAATTCACCAAAAATTAGAAAATGGAGGTAAAGATGCGAAAAGAATTTCATTTTAAAGGAATTTTTATGATCTTTTTCGTGATATAAATTTTACAACCCTCAAATTATTATTTTAAAATGCAAACTTGAAAAAAGTTACAAAAACAGATTAAAAATTTAATTTAAAAAAATCTAAGAAGAATTTTTCAAAAATCTTTCTTAGTGCACCCCTACATTATAAGAAGAATCGCCATGCAAAATTTCAGTCCTTTAGGTTCAACGGTTTGGTCTGTACTTTGTATGTCAGTCAGTCAATCAGTCAGTTAGTCAGTTACGGAACTGTTTTATATATATATAGATTTTTATTACTATCTCTATATCGTAACGTTAACTTCATGCGCACACATTATTTTTAACTGGCATTCAATTGGCTGTTAAAACTTTATATTTACATCCTATTTAAAAGAAGTAGGGTGTAAATTGTAGGGTGGAAAGTTGGTAAAATTAAAATTTTGTGCAATGTATTTTAATTTCTCGATTAAAAGTAGTTTTTTTCTAAAAATCAATTTATTTCGCTTGAAAAGCTAAATATTTTATGCACGTGGTTTATATTATAATTACTATCTTTATATCGTAACGTTAACTTCATGCGCGAGCATTATTTTCTTATGCTTTTTTTATTATTATCATCTTTATAATAGCTTTATTTTCATATGGTTTTAAGCAACTATCGTTGCTTATTACTTGGTTTTTTATTAATTAAAAATTAAGGGTAATTAATTTCGATTCCGGAAGTTCTTATCTTTATTTTCATATGCTTTTTCATTTACGAATTATTCAAATGTTGGTTAAAAAACTTTTGCGTAATTTATATATTTGTGTGTGTTTAATTATTGAAATTAATAAATTTATATTTCTGGAGAGGATGTTTCAGATTTTAGTGGTACTATGATGAAAGGCTGAATATACCAAAATTCTGAGGAGTTTATTATGGAGAGAAAAGGAATTTAATATGTAGAGGATGTTTATAGGAGTTAAATGTGGAGAGGAGTTGAATGGTTTGCAGCCCTCAATCAAACACTTCATTTTTTTAAGAGGCAACGCTGCAGTCATATCATTGTTCTATTGGAAATTTCTGCTGAACCTGTAATTGCAGCTTTTTTTTACCCCAATGATGAAAGGCTAATTCTAGCTGAATTCTGAGGAGTTTATTATAAATTTATATATTTATAGATTTCACAAGGTTTTTTTTTCTATGTTATTTATACTGTGCTTAGTTTTAAATTAATTTTGATTAACAAACATTAGAGAATTTGACATTTTTACTTTTCAGATTTTAGTATTAAAATGATGAAAGGCTGAAATTCTGAGACGTGTATAACATTTCACATATATTTTTTATGTTATTTATACTGTGTTAATTTTTAAATTGATTTTGGTTAACAACAAACATTCTTAAAATCCCGGGCATCGTCGGGTACTTCAGCTAGTATTGTTATAAAACTGAATTTATCATATAACATGAGTAATTTCTTCGAAGGCATAAATTAAAAATGTTTAAGTTTTTCAGTGTATTGTAATTATATATGATTAAATATTATTGAATGTGGATGGATTATGTCAAATGGGACATACAGTAGAGTACCGATAATCCGAACTTCGGTAATCCGAAAGTCCGCTTAATCCGAAACCAAACGTCAAAAAGAACTAAGGTTGCAATAAAACCAAAGTGATACTACGTAAGTATATTTCTGAAAATTACAAGAAAATTCAAAGTTAGACAATGTACTGAACTAATTATTACAGAAATACATTGGTTTGAAAAAAATGTTACCTTTTTTTGTCGAAGAGAAGAATACGTCTCCATTGAAGCCAAATTATGCCAGTGTGTGTGTGTCAGCTGGGGTCGTGGCGGAGTGTTGCTCTACGTAGCGTAGCGCTACAACAAATACAGCCGCCTCGTTTGAGTGGGATACCCTGTACTCTCTGTCACCGTCTGCTTCACCTTCACTCTCGTCTGAGACGTTGACAGATTCTTTCAAAACAATTCAACAATTTGATGATAGTCTAAAATCTTACACTGTACTGTACTGTACTAGGCAGCATTCCGCTATCTTACCACCCATTTCGTCCCGAGATTTAGCAATGTTTAGACAGACCTTATAAAATAAACTGTGTAATCATACCTAATATGTAATATTTATGTAATCACGTGTTATTATGTAATTTAAGTTTATCTTAAGAATGATTTCGCTTAATCCGAAAAATTCGTTAATCCGAAAAGGGTCTGGTCCCAATCGTTTCGGATTATCGGGACTCCACTGTATTATACAATTGTAGCGATCGCAAATCTGCAGCCGAATCCCGCTGCAGACGACATTTAAAAACAGTTCTCGGATCGATTCCCGACAAGCGCCATTTAACACCTCCGTGTCAAGGCCGGATATGGGCTAGTTAAATCCGTAGACCGGAAAGTCCCTCTATGAGGTAACAGAGGGCGGGAGGGACACGATCCCCACAAATCCAGCCCCTAGGGGTTGCTCGGTATAAATTAAGGTGGCAGTTGGCTAAATTGAACTCCGACCCTTGTAGTGCTGTTATGAACCGGAGCCTCATCCCGCTAGCCTATATAGACCTGGTCTGGAATATTACTGGCCAGAGAGCATTAGAAACGACAACAAGCACTATATATTTTACAACTTCTTGCTCAATTAAGGTCAGTATGGTTCAGTAAGTTAATAGATAATAAAATTTTACCAATAAGGTAACTGTTAGGATCAATCAGCTGGGGTCGTTCAGGATTAGACGTCGTATCCTTTACATAGAAATCTGGACAGATTTGCTGATACCAAAGTCAGAATCTTCCTTAAAGGTCTTGAAGTGAAAACTTTTGAAGTGAAACTTGAACTTTGAAGTGATCTTTGAAGTGAACTTGAAGTGAAAAAAACTTTTGAAGTGAGAACGAATCGTTTCCATGTAAGTTTGTTTAGGAATGGCAATGTTGTCTCTTTTTTAGCATTTTGTCAATGTTATGAATTTATAACAAAAGTGTAAGATATATTAAAGTAATTCCCCCCACTTCCCCCTGTTGCTAGACTATTCCATGGGGACATTCGCCGTAATACACCGCGAATTCTGTTGGCAACTTGATAAAAGGGAGTTCCCAGAAGGTAAATAAGGATGACACTCGAATTTATGTCTGCGTACCCAGTTCAAAAACATTATTTCGTAAGGTGCTTATGTGCTAACTGGTTTCATAATGAAATGGGTCGAGTATTTTTTTTTCAATCTATAAATATAAGAAATTTTGATAGGATAGAAACAAAAATAAGAAAATTTACACAGGTATAAAAACGTTTTTAATATGAAGAACTGTTGTCAAAAATTGGATGTAACTGGAACTGTTGAATATTTGATTAAAAATACTAGATATGAATGTTTAAATGAATCGTAGTTAATTTTAACACACGTTAAACTAGTTTCATCTTAAATAATTACAAGATAAACAGAACTTTTTATATACCACGTTTTTAAATTTTCTGTTGAATCATATAAACTTAACAATTCAATGTATCAATAAATGCTTTTTTTAAATTTTTTTGATGAATTTTCCCGTCAACTTGAAAGAAAATGAAGTTAATTGGAAATTAACTTGCGTTTAAATTTTTGTTCGTGTCCCGGTCGATAGATGGCTGCACCAGTCTGCAAAACATAATTAACTGATAAAGAATTAAATACTGCTTAAAGATGGCTTAAGTATTAAAATAATGCATTGTCATCGTGTTCTGAGATATTCTAAAAGTTTCAAATGTCTAGCTAGTAGGGAAGTTAGTTAAAAATCCGTTGCGTGATTTGTACCGGACAAACACACACACACACAAAACAAGAAAGCGAGTTAGTAAAAACATGGTAAAAATATAATAAGAAAGATATGCATTCATAAATGGAAAAGACCAAAAAAGCCACAGCTAGCTATTTTTTAACCATAGTGTCCTATGCATTCAATATTTTCTTTACTGAATTTTTATTAAAAATGTCCTATATTTAGTTGTTATTATAGATCATTTACCAATTTAATAAACTTTTGCTCACGTAAATTAAAAATATATTAATTGCACTTTGGAGTCTTTGAAAATATCCCATACACAAAAATCAATATATATCCCCATTATTCGTGTTTAAATTATATATTTAAATATTTAGTAAAATCTTATCTGAATAAAAATTTTATTTGGAAAATAATCGAAGCTGAACGAAATGACGTCGCAGAGAAACATTTTAGTAATTTTACTGGAAAAGCTTGAATTAAATCAGACCCAACGATAACATAGAAATTTAGCATTTAAGTCACTCAGATGTCTGTATTAATGAGCAGAAAATGTTTAAATCAGAAAGTTTGTTTTAAATGTTATTTGAATCGGTAAGTTTGTTTTGAATGTTGTTTTGTTTTCTGTTTCATAAGGTTTTATTGAAAAATTAGTTATTCTACCTGTAGATTACTTGGGTGCAAGAACCACTGCATCGTTGTAAAAATATAAATCCCCAAATCGAAAATATAAGAAATAGATCTAATGTTAATCTCCAATACAGTCTATAACATAAAATTCATATATAAATAAATTATATATAATATACCAGTGGCACATCCAGGAGGGAGCCGAGATGAACGGATAAAAATATTTATAATGCATGGGGGGCGAGATGAACGGATAAAAATATATATAATGCAAAATCCATATTTATAATGCAATTTCTATTTCTTCGAGGGGGGCAGGGCCCCTTGGCCCCCCTGGGTATGCCACTATAATATACAAGTAATAAATAATATGATCTCTCATGTAAATCTACAATATACCGCTATAAATATAGTTGTACTTTTGTTACACTTTTCATGGGTTCGCAATCCAGAAAAAAGAGGCAAAATATCGACTGTTATAAAGAAATAATGTAGGATCAAATAAGCCTTAGCCAGGATTCAGAACATGAGATGTGGATCTTTAGCCTCCGAAATTAGATTACTTTAGAACGTTTTATAATTCTATTGGGAGGGAAAATGCTTTACACTGCTTAATACTTACTGGCAGTATATTTTTTTAGGCAGGTCTAACAATATTTTCAATTGAAATCTTTTTAACCAATTGGTAAAGGGCCCACCCCATGCTATTTATACTTATTAGAGATATTGCGTTGAATTATTATCAAGTCCCACTTGTGTGAAGTTCAAGTTTATTGGCTCGTTTTTTGCTAATTTTTGAATCAGCATAAATATTTCTAAATTACACCTCCGTCACCTCCACGTGGTGGGCCCTGGGGGCTACCTGAAAGGTTGGTCGCTAACGCCGGAGGAGCGTGGGTATAAGTAGGTAGCTAAGCAGCCAAGTATGGAAAGTGAGGAGAAGATAAATGGAGGAGTTACCGGTGCTCACTGAGGAATTAGTGAAGCTGAACCATCAGAGACTGATCAATGCTATCAGCACTTCCAAGTTAACTACGGAAGTTAATAGGCAAATAAATGGTGACATTGAAGAGCTAGTTAGTTCAATTACTGATCAGCAGAAATTGATACAATATCTAAAAGGCAAGATAAGTATCCTTGAAAGAAAGGATGATAAGACTTATGCTGAAGCAGTTAAGAGGAAGGCAAATGAGAGGAAAAAGCTGATGAAGAAAACACAGAGAGAGGTCAGAAATGAAATTGAAATTATACCAATGAATAAGCATCAGAAGTAACCAAGAAAGTTATTAAAGAGAACATAAAACCGAAAAAGCTGGGAATAGGAATAAAGAAATTAAAAATGATTGAAAGAGGTGGAATAGCGGTTGAAACTGAGACGAAAGAGGATCTTGACATCCTCGTCAATGCTTGTCGAAAATAGAATGAGGTGTACACGTTATATGTTACACGTACACCGAAAATGAGAGAGACATGTATTATAGTTTATGATGTTGAGGAAAAATATGAAAGAGATGAAATGATAGAGTTGTTACAAAAGCAGAATGCTGAGTTGGAGAATGATGAAATTGAGGTTATGACCAATTATAAGACCAAGAGAGGACTGTTTAACTGGATACTGAGACTCAAGGGAGATACGTATAGGAAGATTGCGAATGGTACGAAATTTAAAGTGGGATGAAAATACTGCCCATGGAAGGATTACGGAAAACCAACGATCTGTTATAAGTGTTGGGGGTTTGGCCACGTTGCCAAACACTGTAGGAACACTAAGTCATCCAAAGTCTGCGCGGAAGAACGTCACGAGGGACAACTAGTGCAAAAGTGAACTAGCTTGTATCAACTGTCAGAAATTTAGGAAGAAGACAGGGAAAGAGATTGAAGTAAAGCATCTACCGACGAACCGATTCTGCAGTAGATATAAACCTGAAGTAGAGAAAATAATGAGAACTACGGACTATGGTGTTAGAGACACGGGAACTCCTCCATCCTCCACTGATAATCACTGAGCTTTAAATTGATCTTGAAATATTTATACTGTTTAAAACTTATGTTTCCTCTGCTCAAGTTGGAACCTTACGTTTGGTGTCTTTGTTGTCACTGCACAAGTGGCGCAGTCTTCTGTACATATGGTTGTAAAGTTAAACAAAAAAGTTGATGAGCGATGCATTTCGCAGGAATGGTGGCTGCGGAACGGAATAGCATAAAGTTAAATATTATTAGACATGGCTCTGGTTCTTGGATGATTCTGATTGTAAGACCGCTAAGAGGACGTTGTAATGTGGCATTGACAGGACATAGATGGAGCGAAGTGCTCCGCTTGACGCGGGCGGGGATATTGGCCAGTGATTGGACCTGTAGATCTGGAGTCGAGCGGGTTGCCGTCATGGAGACCAGAAGTTCGTAGATAATTTTTTCACCGCCTAGGTCGGTTTTTCGAATCTTTAACCAATTGGTAAGTTTAGGAACTACCGTTTCACAGACATCAGATGTTCAAGATGACTAATTTTTAGATATTTCCAGTTGTTATCTACATAGGAGTTGAAAACAGTAGTTCTTTTCTAAGTTCTGTGACCGTTAATGCTTGGAGAGCCCTCAGACATCAAGCTTGTGTGTGTGTGTTTGTGTGTGACACACTGGGTAGGTAAAACCACAGAGAGGAAAGGCACTGGTGGACACACATAATAGAGATGAGACGCACGATCAGTATCCATGAAATTTGTTTATTAAGAACATAACGATATAATTCAGCAGACATTCATCAAAGCAAAGGTACAATTACGACCGGACACACACAATAGTAACGCTACCGGTCCCTGCCGGGGTGCATTCAGAAGACAGAACAAGGATTAATAAGAGAAGCAAAGAAGCAGAGAGCGCAAAAATCCTCTGTCCCATCTTTCAAACTACGGAGGCGCTAACGTCACGCTAGGTGTTAAAATTTCATTAACTGGTCAATGCTGAACATCCGACTTGACCGCGTGAGTCATAATTCAAGATTCCGAAAAGGCTATGCTAGCCGCGTGGTTTCTGAATCATCCTGAATCATATGCGCCTGACCTTCAGCGCATGCCTTATGGGACAAACTAGTTAGTCAATTCGTTCACTTGTTGGTCGCAGTTTGGAAAAAGGGACTGTCCTGTATTGAAAAGAGAATAATTTAGAATATGCGTTAAGTTAAAAAGGTGGGCCGAAAGAGTTAATAATGGTGGGGCGTTATTATATATATATATATATATATATATATATATATATATATGGTTTGGTTTGGAGCGCTATGGTGAATTTCTTTGCTACACGGCGACTAATTAGACCGGGACCTACTGCTTAAAGCCTATTCTGAACGGCTACAAACGTCTCCCTCTCTCTCTCTCTCTCTCTCTCTCTCTCTTTATATATATATATATATATATATATATATATATATATATATATATATATATATATATACACTTCTAGTATTATGTTATCGCTAAAGCTCATAGACAATATATTTAAATATTGCGAGTATGATATCTATTTTTGAGAGCCCTTCATGACGTAAAAACGTATTTTACGTCACACTGTACATCTTTCATTAAAGGACATACTTAAGGTCCCTTTTACGGTTCATAAACAAACAGAACATATTACTCCTACTTTGAGCGAAACGACGACAAATGAAACTCTAATGCACTAGAGTTTAAGACATGCAACTTTATTTGCGAGTTTTGTGAAATACTTCAATTAAGAATTACACAAGAGGCAATTCGGAACGAAATTAATAATCTAGTTTCAGGAGATGAACGTCTCCGCTCCACTGATTCTTTAATGGCATTTCATGTGATCAATTTGAAAACAATGAGTAATATGCAATTAAACTCGAAATTTCAGGATCTTGGATGAAACTTTAAAAGACTTTTGAGTTAAAAAATGCGTCCAAAAATGGGACTCTTGTAATGTTTTTCAGAAAACACTTACAATCGTTAAAAAATTGTAGAATTCAGTAATGTTTAGAGATGTTTGGTAATTTCAAACTTTTGTCACAGTTAATATCTTGAATTCTACTTACATTTTGCTTTATTTTTTATAACATACGCTGAACAAGAGACTATTGTGAGAAGAATCATATAAATATATAAATATATATATTATACGACTTATTCACTACTTGCATTGCCACGTGAGACTTTATTAAAGTTTTCTTAACGAAATAATTTAATTTTTTGCTGTTATATATAGTATCAGTATAGTTATCTATTTCAAGACATGCCCTTAGTCTGTTCTGACAAGAGAAATTGTACTACAGTCGTTTGAATATAGAAGACTTCTTGAAAGGATATATTTTTATTTTGTATATTGTGTCAATATAATTCTCTGTTACATTTTGTTATGCCGTAGGATTGAAGCCGAATGTTTAGGGAATAATTAAGAGCAATCTATGTATTCTATGTCAAAATTGAGACGTCACCAGAGAGTGGTGTTTGTTCACAATGCGATGCCTTCACTGAAAGCAACCAACTATTCCCGTGGATTATGTGCCAATGTCTTCACTGAGAAGTGCCCCGCATAGGCAAACAGCAAATAAAATTGATGATTAATAGAAAATTTCTTTCGTTACGAAGGGCGAGTTCAATTTTGTTATTTTTACTCAACGTAAACATTTCGGCTATCTATATCTAAGTGAATAAGCACAGCGTATTCAAATTTCTCTTTACAACGTATCTTTATCTCTTATATGTAGAGATAAGTGCATTTAGCGGTGGGTTAAAGTTAGATTACTTTAGATCACAAAAGTTGCTGTTACGGTTGCCATAAAACACATCACTTGTAGGAAACAGAAATTGTAAATAAAAGAACTCTCAATAAAAAAACAATCAAAATAATGGCACGATCATATAGGATGGCGGATATGTGTTTCGATATAATTATTTAATCATAAGGATCAATTGGTAGATCATGATAGATTATGATGATCATGATAAATCATCACTTGTAGGAAGCACAAAATGTAGATAAAAGAATTCTTAATAACAACAGTCAAAATAATGGCACGATCATATAGGATGGCGGATATATGCTTTGATCTAATTATTTAATCGTAGGGATCTATTGGTAGATCATGATAGATTATGATCCTGATAAATCGTGATGGATCAAGATGATCGATTTATTAATTAGATTTTAATTAGTAATTGAGGGCTATGCTTATAATTGCAGTTTCTTCAGTTTTCCCTGTAATGTCCTGTAACTTTAATTGGTAGTGTGTGGTCTTGACTGGGTTTGGGGTATTCAAGGAAGGAAGTTTTAAATTTAAACTAGATGCTGAAAGCTCCTTGTCTGTCTCACGTGGGCAGAGTTTCATGTACGATCAAAATGGTCTTCACGTGGCTTGGAAGTTTAGTAGAACGCACATGTGGCCTGAAAACAGATTTGACTGCAAGTGTTTAACGTAATACGTAGGTTGGCTGAAAAGTAATGCACACATGCTTGTAGAGCGCGAACGAAATGACCTTCAAAACAGCGCCAAGTGGCATTTGGAAGTTCCATCCCTTCTCAACACGCATTCGCAGGTTTAAAATCGTTGTGTCCATCCTGTGTATTTTGAAAAGCGGTAGTATGGAGACGTGTTCTAGTGCTATGTCAACGGCGACTTATACAGCACGCTGTTATCGAATTTTTAACAGCTGAAAAAGTGAGTCCTACTGAGATTCATCGTCGTTTAAAGGCTTTTTAAGGTGACGATGATGTTGATAGGGGTACTGTAAATCAATGGGTAATAAAATTTCGTGGTTTCGAGCCTGGACAATCCATAATTGTTGATGAAACACGCAACGGACGTCCGATCACTGCCACAGACGATGAACATCGCAAACTCGTCGACGATTTGATTCAAAATGACCGGCGAATCACTCAAAAGCGTATCGCTAACCATAATGGAGTATCCAAGGAATGTGTCTGCTTCATTATAGAACGATTGGGATACCGTAAAATCTGTGCTCGATGGGTACCACGCCGTCTCACAGGCGAGAATAGCGTCGGACTGGAGAGGCTCTGCGAAACCTGAAGTTTGAACCGATTCCACACCCTCCTTATTCCCCCGATCTTGCGCCTTGCAATTATTATTTTTTTCCTCTACTCAAGAGAGACCTAAAGTGTAATCATTACACTTCGGACGATGTGGTGAAAGCAGCTGTCAAGTCGTGGATTCGAGAAAAGTCGGAAGAATTTTTCAGTGACGGAATGAGAAAACTTGTTACACGTTGGGAGAAATGTGTTAGCCTTAACGGAGACTATGTTGAAAAATAAATATATGATTTTGAAGCTTAAGAATTGTACTTTAATGTTCTTTTTGCCCGATCTCGCTATTTCTTTTTGTTCGCGCTCTACAAGCATGTGTGCATTACTTTTCAGCCTTTTCTCGTATATAGAAGAGAAAGTAACTCCTCTATTAACCCTGTAGTGTAGCTTATTTACTGAAGCAATTTAACTGATGTTTTAAAACTGTAATGAGGATATTTTGAAACCGAATTGATGCAATATGTTTTATAAAAATGTATGAATTATACAATTTCAAGAAGACGAATGTTTACTCTTTGATTTTTTTCAAGATAATTTAATGAACTCTCAGGTAAAGATTTCTAATGAAAGATAAATCAGTTTAAAAATAGGTAAGCAAAGTTGAAGTTTGTAATACCATCAATTTCCGGCAATATTTCATACAAATCAACTGAAAATTAGGTAAACATAGTTGAGGTTTGTCTAACTAATAAAGGATGGGCAGATATCCGGCTCTGTTTCATGCACATAAATTTAAAATTAGGTAAACATATACTAAGTTTGTCATGCCGACAAAATATTGAAAATATTGCCTGAAAAATGTCCAAGTACCCCATTATATATATATATAATATATATATATATATATATATATATATATATATATATATATATATATATATATATGTGTGTGTGTGTGTGTGTGTGTAATGTACTGGACAATCCGAGGAGAAGACTGGTGTCCAGCACATCACAAGGGATGATGATGTAGTCGTGGCTCGAATCAAAGACGACGCGGCAAGTTACGGCATTATATTTATTTAGACGGAGAATACGTCTTCCCAAGACAGTTACAAAATCCGAAAGCGTGCAGGTTTGTTGATCAGACGGCTTATATAAACGTTGTCATGTGATCATGACAGTGATTAGGGATTTTCTGTTGTCGACAAGTCACATGGGTTTTATGTAATCTGTGCAAAGCTTATATGAAATCTCGAATGACGCTTCGCAGGTTTGAAAACGGAAGCCATTGAATACTTTCCACCGGAGGCCTTTTAGGACTTAGAATTGAAAGCGAAAATTAGCTCGTACGCCCAACGGAATTTAGAATAATTTTAGAATTTAAAATGGTATGGGGTTTTTAATGTTATATATATATATATATATGAAATAAATTTCAAGCTATTTACTATTTAACACGCCCTTTCCAAATTCTTCATCGTCACGCAACTGAACACCGTCCCTCTTTCTTTATTTCTACCTAAATACAAATCGAAATAATTTATTAGTTTTTCCCCTAAGGCACGTGTGGCCAAAGCTTATATCACAGTTATATAATGCGAACGGCGTGGAACAGTCGAAAACCATCACCCCCTATGACGCGACTTAATCACGTGTCCGTTTCTGGCGAATTAGAAGTTTTATAGACCCGTACGCGGGCAAGAAATTTCGCGCGTCTGCTGTCTTTGTCTGTTTGCTCACAGCCAGGAAAGATGTGAGTTTTCGTTCCTGTCAAATTTGTACGGGCGGGGTCGCCATCCCCAGCCACCGTCGCGCGATGTGTTCGCATAAATCTAATTTGTGTTCTACAAACCAGTGTCGGAAATAAAGATTTTGTATGAACCACCTACCCTTTTCCTGATGTGTTCCGAGGTGTTTTATTGTCCTCTCCATCTACCTCGCCACTCGCTACTTCGACTACATGTTATGGATACAAAATGTTTGAAGATCCCGCCCATTGCTTCGCCCCGCCACAGTTTCCATTTGACTTAGCTACGACTACAACCGGATTATCATTACATATATATATATATATGATTGTACTCATATAAAAAGAAAACACAGTCATTAAGCACAACTAATTTAACATCCAAGATCTAAAGATATTTGTTGAGCGGTGAAGTAGAAATCAAACCATTGATTATGCTCCTCCTTTAAACTTGTTTCGAAAATGTTTCGAACAGTGCAATTGTTATTCAAAATTCGAAATTAAATAACCTGGAAATACATTGGGACTGTTTCTTTAACATAAAATAGTTGATATATTTTCCCATTCGCGTTTTCTATATGTACGTACTTGAAGCACCTTTAAATACTGAATTTTCTGTAGATGAAGTCTAGACAAATAAATGCATGTTCAAGGGAATGGATCAAATATATTCAAAGTTTTAGACCCGTTTTTGGAAGTGATTTCTCGTAGAGTCCGCCAATGAAATCCCATTTATATTTTCAAATTATTTGCAAATCAGGAATATGGTATATATACTGTATATAATTCATATTTTAACGGAAAGCTCTCTGAAAAATATGACGATAGAATGCGTTCGTTTCACATTGAAATAAATTTGAATTGTAAATGTTTAGTTATTCAATATGTAAATGTTCAGTTAAAATAAATTTCATACAAGGAATCGTAACAATATTTTGAGTTTATTCTTTGAAACAGCAACGTAACTTAAGGCTGCTGTTTACTAGCTCTATTGGATTCGCTGACATCAATGTTAACCTACGGAGAATTTTGTTCCATGGATTACCAATTTGGATTTAAAGATTTAAAAAAAATTATACTCCGTTATAGAACAAGAAATTTTACACCAGGGGGTATTTTTCTTTTTTTTTAATATAAATAATATTTTCGAATTTTAATTATCAGCATTTATGTAGTTGTAAATAGTAAACAAATTTTCTCCAAAAATTAACATTGCGGTGAGCGAATCCAATAGGCTTAGTACACAGCAGCCTTAAAGGAAAGAAATATACTCGTTTTAGTTGTAAAACTAAATTGAAATCATTCATCAGAGATATTTATGGGCTATTAAGTTACATCATACCTCCACGAAACATATCAGAGTTAACTGTGTCTTATATCACATATCATGTCTCAAAAACCGTGATTAACACTAGAAAGACGATTTTTCTCTTACTAAAAAGACTTACTATTCCCATTTTTTTCTTACTAAAAAGACTGAAAGCCGTCATTTTGACGGTTAAAAATAAAATCAATTATTTTAAATATTTAATATAAAAAAATTGGTTAAATACATTAAATTTTAACTATTTTATACCAATATATAATAAATTAGTATATATTTAGATATATTATTATGCAAGTATGCCGAACCCACAACCTGGTACGGTTTATCCGTAAAAAAATATGCATGGTTTGTGCAGTTCTTATTTTTCAACACTATTTCCGAAGAGCCAATATTTATGTTATTCGCAAAAGGGGGAAGAGACGAAAAGTAACTAACATTTTCCCGCTATTATTTTAAAGATTTCTGCCTGTTTTCTATATTGCCGTCCAATTGACGGGTTTCAGTCTTAGAAAATATACAACACATTTTCTCCCCCTCTTTACTATCGAACATAATTTTGTAAATGTGTGTGTATAGTTCGCGTAAAATTAGAAAAAGCCATAAAATTTCAGAAACTTGAGGACATAAATACAGACATAGCGCTTAATAGTGTTTCCGAAACCGTAAAAATGACAGCAACCGTCTTTGTAGTCTTAATAATGCACACTAGAGACATAACTGAGTTGATGATCATAATTTCGCTAGAATTTTGAAAAAAAAATCAGATTCATTAAGTTTTAAAGAACCTTGAGTGTTACGTAAATTTTAATTTTATATCCGGTAATATTTTAACACTTACGAAAAAATAATTATAATAGATAAAAGAAACTATGATTCGTTGTTTTAATCGTGTAATAAAATCTTATCTCAAAAAACTCTAAATATTTCAATGATTCCAAAAACGTAAAACTTAAAAGTTAGAAAGTGCATCACAATTTTCACTTGTTACCAAAAATCTCTGGTTTAATAACTCATCCATTCTCGTTCAAAAAATAAGCAAAACTCCCGATATCTCCATTTTACACAACATAAGCCGTATTTTTTATGGAACAATAAAATAACGTGTGTGTTATCGCAAAAAAGTAGAGATAATGCTTATCCGTGTAGGTTTACTTACTACGCAAAATTTAACAGGACTCCGAATCTCTCCGGGATTTAATTTAAACCTATTGAAGCTTATCAGGCGTTTAAATAGTTGCCAAAGAGTAAAAATAAAAGTAATATATATATCCCCATTTTAACCTTTATTTGTTTTTACAGAATAGAAAATTAACTTTTTTATGGAGAGAAGAATTCATGCCTCATTACCGTTTCTGCGGCAGAAGGTTTGCAAACAATTTTTAGCTAAATTTAAAAAGAACTTCGATTTTTTTTCTTCGCATTTTCGGGCCTGAAGGTGTGGTAATAATGTTGCTTGAAAGTGAGATTTCACTTTCGTTCGCCTGTTAAAAGAAAATTACGCACACAATTTTCGCACAGCCTTTAGATATTTGTTCAATTTCTATTTGTGGTTGAAAGATTGAAACTGCCATGGAATAATTTAAGTGTAGTAAATTACTTTCGACTTCTAAAAGCATTTTGAATAGTGAAATTAAAAATAATTATTTATTCACGACAACTACAATTTGCTAGCAATGTAATCGCAGACAATCTCAGTTCTTTCCCCTCTCTCTGATTTGCTCTCGTATCAACGATTTCTATTGGATGTCTTAGTTAACCATTCAGCGGGCGCGCACGGTACAAAGTGCAACATTTTCGTAATTTTGAATGGTTCGTTTTTACAAGTAAGGTTTGAATGTTCTAAGCAGTTTCTATTTATAGCTACACCCTTTCTAAAGCAGGTCTGATTTTCTGACATTTGTATTCCTTTCCCTTGATCGTTAGTCGCGATTTAACCGTGGTAAACCAGCGATTATACAGGATTGCAATACGACAAAATTATGAGTTGATGCTGTAGATCGGGCCAGCAATTACAAGGTAGGTGTTCAGCAATTACAAGGTATTCCGCATATCACGAAGATAGACAATCTCGTTGTTTTTTAGTTTTTTGATAATAGGAATCGATTCACAAGTTATCCTCAGATGCATTAAACCAGACACTTTTGAAACAAGGCGATTGTATCTGCATTCCTTGGCCTTTAATTATAAATATAACTCAATATTATCAGAATTTTATATCTTGTCATAAAACGCAGAAGTTTTATTTGATTTTTTCAATTTGAAAAAAAAGTTTATTACAAAAGGAATAATCATTGTTGAAAGAGACGTTGCACTTTGTGCAACTCGCGCCTGCTGGTGTTCCAAAAATTGGCGCCCCCTCTGAAGGGTTAAAGTTACTATTCTTTCGTTTTGGGAACACTATAAATTTATAAATACACTAGTTGAAAACCCGCGCTTCGCTACGGAGTACATTCAAATTAAATACAACGGTCAATGTATGCAATTAATGCCAAAAAATATATATATATATATAATAAATACGACGATCAATGTATACAATTGATATATATATATATATATATATATATTTATAAAAAAATCGTAAGGGATATTTATTTTTTTCTGGATAATATCCAATCGTCTGCTGCATTAGAAAGAAAAAAAAATATTTCTTTTTGTCTATTTAGTTGTTATGCACGTGACGATAAATTTATTTAAAGTACCAGAAAAGAAATCACGTGATCAGCATTTAATAAATTGATTTCTAAAAATTTATCTTTAAAAATTCACCCAAAATCAGAAAATAGAGGTATAGGTCCGAAAAAAATTTCATTTTAAAGGAATTTTTATGATCTTTCTCGTGATATAAATTTTATAACCCTCAAATTATTATTTTAAATGCAAACTTTAAAAAAAAGTTACAAAACAGCTTAAAAATTTAACTAAAAAAATCTAAGAATTTTTTTTCAAAAATCTTTCTTAGTGCACCCCTACACTATAAGAAAAATCACCATGCAAATTTTCAGCCCTTTCGGTCCAGCTGTTTGGTCTGTAATCAATTTTCTATGTCAATAGATGGCAGCATGTGACAGACCGCAAAAATAATGTTAACGTATGTGCACTGCGATACTGTAAGCGAGACAGAGATGCTCAATGGATGGCGTCGGACGTATGAAGGCGAGCCGCTAAGTGTTTTAAATATGTTTCAAATAGATCATTTTGTTTTGTTTAATAAAGTATAATGCCTTGTTGATCTTCCGCTCTCTAGTAACCTGAAAATATCCTTGTTAGCAAAAGAAGAGCTAACAATAATCAGAAGTGCGATAGAGGAACTCCCTGACAACGTAAACGAACAAGGTAATCTTGAATTTCTGTTTTACTAAAAAAATGGCATTTGGTGTATTGCGTAAGTAAGAAGACTACGGATGTAGAAAAAAATTTCCACTCAAGTAATCTAGAATTAATAGCCATTGTATGGACACTTGACAGATTAAGACAGTATCTCCTTGGAATTAAGTTTACAAATGTTACCGACTGCCAAGCATTGATTTACATGAATTCGAAGAAATCGGTGAATCCCCAGATAGCTCGATGGTATGATCTGATTCAGGAGTTTGATATGGAGGTAAAGCATAAACCGGGTAAGAAGATGAGTCACGTCGATGCGATGAGCAGAGCTCCAATTTTAGAGGCAGAAGATACTATGGCAAGCATAATAGAACGAAATTTAGAAGTTTGTCTTACACTTAGTGAAGAAGAACAAATTTTAGTAATTCAACATGCAGACCCAGAGTTAAGGAAATTAATAGACATTTTTCGAAAAGATGAGTATGAAAGGACAACTGACGACAAACAGAAAATATGCAATTATGTTTTTAAAGGAAATAAGCTGTATAGAAAAGTTAAAGAGAAGGGAAAAAAAGCTACTTTACGTAATACCCAAAAGCATGAGGAAAAGTACCACAGTGAAGTTCCATGATCTGATGGGACACTTCTCAGTCGACAGAACTGCCAACAAAATTAAAGAATTATATTGGTTCCCTTATATGAAGCGTTACTTACGAAGACATATATCTATGTGCTTTGAATGCCTGATAAAAAAAGTACCAGGAGGAAAACAACAAGGCTATTTGCACCCCATTAAGCCAGGAAAACAACCTTTCTCTCTTATACACATGGATAATCTGGGTCCATTTGTGAAAAGTTCTCGAAGAATACAAGACTTGCTAGTAATAATTGATAACTTCACCAGATTCACACGACTTTTTTCAGTCCAGAATACTTCATCGCTACATGTCTTAAAATATATCAAAAATTTTGTTGAAGAATTTGGATTACCGGATAGAATTGTCAGCGACAGAGGCACTTGCTTCACCTCTTGTCAGTTCGAACAATACTGCCAAGATAACGAAATTCATCATACTTTAAATTCTACGCAATATCCACAAGGAAATTGTATGGTAGAGCGAGTTAATAGAACCATCTTATCAACTATAGCGACATCAATGAAGGACCAACGTCATAAAGACTGGGACTTACGAATTAAAGAAACTGAAAGACATTTCAACAACGTAGTTAACAAAACCACAGATAAAACTCCCTTCGAGATACTACATGGATACTTGCCCACATTCAATGATGGTATCCTCAGGAAAGTTGCAGACGCAGACGCAGAAAAATGGGAAGACCCGAAAGAAATTCAAGAGAAAACACGTAAAGAGATCGGAAAGAAGCAACAAAAAATTAAGGAAGATTATGACAAGAAAAGGTGTCGAACTATGACATACGAACCAGGAGAAATAGTAGTTGTCAAACGACCACCAAAACCAACAGGATAACCTACGAAGCGAAATAGAGAGGATCACTGATAATTACAGAAACACTGCCGAACGACACATACAGAGTTACTCAGCTGGAGGAAAAACAGAAAGGACGATTCTACACCACCACAGCTCACGTCAGTCAACTCCAGCCATGGCATAAACGTCAATATGAAGACGATGACGATGACGATTCAGATAATGATGATCCCAGTGCAGAACCCCCTGAACCACCTTAACTTAGTCCAAATCATCACCAGGTAACAACCTCCGAAAATCAGGTAATATAGTTTTTCTTTCTTTCTTTTTTAGTTTTACCCAAGAACTCTTGGACTCTAAGAAGGACTCAATTAGGACATTATCCAAAAGACTTTGAATACCATATATTATTTTGTTTCCTTGCACATTGTCTTTATTTCTAAATGTTTAAGTTGTATTTTTAGTAGTTTTATAACCATGTACGAATTGAGGGCAATTCTCAGTCAGGATGCCCGAATATAAGCAATTTTCTATGTCAATAGATGGCAGCATGTGACAGACCGCAAAAATAATGTTAACGCATGTGCACTGCGATACTGCAAGCGAGAGAGAGATGCGCAATGGATGGCGTCTCACGTATGACGGCGAGCCGCTAAGTGTTTTAAATATGTTTCAAATAGATCCTTTTGTTTTGTTTAATAAAGTATAATGCCTTGTTGATGTTCCGTTCTCTAGTAACCTGAAAATATCCTTGTTAGCAAAAGGAGAGCTAATAGGTCTGTGCGTTGTATGTCAGCGAGTCAGTCAGTCAGTCAGTCAGTTGCGGAACTATTTTATATACTATATAGATTACGGAACTGTTGTTTATATATTGTTGTGATGTTCTTTTTCAGTCCATCTGTGTAATGTCTCCAATGTTCATAACGAGGTTAAAGGGTCTCCTTGACGCTATTGGATACCTCACGAAATTGTCCTGTCTATGTCTATGTTCAGTCACTCTGTGTCCATCAGTGCTGTAGCTTGTGTACGTTTGACCTATTATAATAAATGTCTATATTTCCGGAACACAATTATCCCCGATAGCATTTTTTTTAGGATAGAGTATTCTACCGTGGATTTCAAATGAGTTTGAGCTAATTTTAATACAGAAAAGGAAACGGATGGTTTATTTTATTTAAATCTAAGTTAAATAGCGACCCATTTGTGATATTTATATTTCAAGAGTCGGTATTCCTATAATTTTTTAAAGCATCTTCTCGTGCTCAAGGATAAATTCTTTGGATCAGAATACTTTCCAATGATTCAAAATATCTAAAAAAAAATCAGATATTTTACTTTATGTTTCCTCGTATTAGAGACAAACAAAACAATTCTTCACAGAGTTAAATGTATTTTTTGTTAATAACATAGTTATAATATTCAGGTGGCAGTTTCAAGCAATGAAACTATTAATGAACTATTAATGAATGAGTTTTGTTTAAACTGAGTTATGTCTTCATTTGTCGTAATTTTTTTTTATCGAAATCAAGCCATTTTATACCGAGACTAGCTGAAAACCCGCACTTCGCTACGGAATGCATTCAAACTAAATACAACGGTCAATGTCTGCAATTAATGCCAAAAAAAATATATGTATATATATTTATAATAAATACGACGATCAATGTATACAATTGATGTAAAAGAATATATTTATAAAAAAATCGTAAGGGATATTTTTATAAACAAAATAATGTATTAAATTAAATCTAATAGGACATACTAAAGAATATAGTACAGTTAATGTAGTACAGTTTGAGGATCATATCTTTTACTGTATTTTAATATATTTTTGGATAATGTCCAATCGTCTGCCGCATTAGCAAGAAAAAAAAATATTTTTTTTGTTTATTTAGTTGTTATGCACGTGACGATAAATTTATCCAGAAAAAGAAATCACGTAATCAGCATTTAATAAATTAAAATCTAAAAATAAATCTTTAAAAATTCACCAAAAATCAGAAAATGGAGGTAAAGATTCGAAAAAGATTTCATTTTAAAGGAATTTTTATAATCATTCTAATGATATGAATTTTATAACCTTCAAATTATTATTTTAAATGCAACTCAAAAAAAGTTACAAACAGCTTAAAAACATAATTTTAAAAATTCTAAGAATTTTTCAAAAATCTCTCTTAGTGCACCCCTACACTATAAAAATAATCACCATGCAAAATTTCAGCCCTTTTGTTCCAGCGGTTTAGTCTGTGCGTTGTATGTCAGTGAGTCAGTCAGTTACAGAACTGTTTTATATATATAGATAACTGAATTTTTTGTTAATAATATAAATTGAACATCCAGCCAGCAGTTACGAGTGATGACATTGTTGATGAATTCATGATTGTTTTGTTTAGACTTAATGAGTAATTTACTTTAATGTAAATGAAATATCAATAAATTTGTAAAATTATCTGCTCCAGTATTAATGAGATATGTTTTATTGTTTTTCTACCGGTACAAGGCAGCGTATTTTAAAATTATATGTGACTATAGGAACTATAGTAAACTATAAGAACCAAGCATACATAAAAAACAAGTTGTAAGAAAAAAATGCTTATGAAAAATGCACAAAAGAATGATCAGCATGCCAAAATCAAAGAAGTATGAAACTTTTTTAACCATGAAATCTCGGCAAAGTTTAAAATATATCTTAATGCTAGCTCCCTAGATGAAATCGAGAGATAAACGATTTTTTCATTGGGCAATCTTTAAACAAACACACGAAAAATCGCCATAAAAACCTAGTTTTAAAGTCATCATGCTCCAAAACGCTGATTTCTCCGATTTTTAAATTTGACCATTTCGCACTGAGCGAAATTCCATAAACTAATGGAAAGGAAACTTAAATCTATAACAGGGAAAACAGCGTAATTGTTTTTTTTTCTATTTATGTTTCGGTCACGGCTGATTTCCTCGCATTTTTATAAAGCTATTTGCGGAGGTTTAAAAGCGAGGAAACTGCGGAAAGAGGGTAAACTTTTATCTGCTACTTTCCAAAAATATAAAAAAAAAACCACAAACACTCATAAATACGACATTAGGAAGGAGGAAACAGTTACATTTCTAGAGGTAAATAGATTCTGTTATTTATGTAACTTTACAGAAAATTTATATGAAATGATATCTTCACATTACTTTTCAAGTATTCTTATATCATTTACAGCTTCTAAAAAATTTAACCATGTATTCTAAACCAATTTTTTTCTAATATTTTCCCCATTTAAAACAACCGGAAATTGTCGGTATTTGATTATAATTCTGACCCTACTAACAGGAAAAGGTCTAGAGACATCCTATATGTCCTATATGTGTATGTTTAATTACTTAATATTGTCATTCTTACTAATATATATATATATATATATATATATATATATATATATATATATATATATATATATATATATATATATATATATATATATATGACAGGCAGCGTGCTTTGCTCCTGTGAATATTAATTTTATGAATTGGGAGAGTGGTAGGCCTTTTAAAGAAATAATCCAATTTGTATTAACTCCATCTTTATTAAACTTCGTAAGTTGACCACTCTCCAGGTTGATTTCCGCGCTTCGCCATTTTATAATCTACTCGGCCACGACTGCCGCGAGCATCCGCTAGCAATGAGATTCTTACTCAATCTGGCGCGTAAAACCCAATTCCCTCCGAGCGCCTGCTGTAAGCGCATGTGCAGACTTCAAACTTTTTGTCCTCTGAACTTCAAAACTGCTGAACATGTAATTTTGACTTCGCATCCAACCTTTACATTTCTAAAAATAAATCTTCTAGCCTTGAATTATTCGCTTTGCGCTCAAGTCGCCTTTAAAAGATGATTTTCCCCACAGCAAAATACGCGCGCTTTGTAAATGAGATATTAGATTCTTATTATTTTAAGCCCCCTTTTCCTGTACTTCTGAACTATATTTTGACAGTTCAGTTATGTTTTGACATATATATATATATATATATATATATATATATATATATATATATATATATATATATATATATATATATATATATATATATATATATATATATATATATATATATATATATATATATATATATATATATATATATATATATATATATATATAGACTCGAACAATATAAGTAATTGTCCTTTAACTTTTCGAAACATATCTATTAAATTCACATAAAACTTCTGAACTTCATTCTTGATGCTATCGTTTCACTATTTAACTCATAATGCCTAAACTGCTATGCATTTAAAATCCCTTCTCTGCTCATCTCGATTTATTCCCTACCAACCCAATTATCTTAGTCCGCCGCAGAGGCATCTTCACTCTTTTGAAGCCTACATGTCTCTAACTCGAATTCTTTGTCCTCCTAAGCACGGCTAAAAAATTGCTGACCGTGCATAGAATATTCTCGAATTCTCTTTGCCTAGTCTGTAGTCTGTAGTATTTTCGTGCCCATAAAACTGTTGAGTCTGCAGGAAAGCCCACATAAAAAACAGTCGAACTCTATAAATAACTTTTCATAACTCGCGAATTCACCAAGGTCATAATATCTGTGATATTACATTTTATAGACATGTACTGTCATCTATCGATTAATCTAAACCCTATTTTTATCTGATATATATATATATATATATATATATATATATATATATATATATATATATATATATATATATATATATATATATATATATATATATATATATATATATATATATACCGGGTAGCCATAATTAAACTGACAGTGCTCACAGTGTTCTGTAGCGCGATCTATTTTTCGAGAATGACGCCACATTTTGTACGAAGATTAAACAAGACGGGGGACGAAGGATTCCGCGAAAAAATAAATTAGTTCCAAAAGTCACCGCTAGGGGAATATTTGGCGCTGTGTAATAGAAAATAGAGTGTTAACAAATGCAAATTAATACGGAATAAAATTACCTTTTATTGTGCACATTTTCTTATTTAGTTGAAGTGCAATATGGCAACACTTTTAAAAAAGCGTAAAATCTACATAAACACCGATAAGATTTTCCACGGCCAAGCATCACCCACCTCCATTCTGGCAAGAAAGGTGAGAGCAAAAGTCAATCGCTTATCATGGTCGGGGTACACTAACTCCTGTACACGGCTGATCTTGTACGGATAGAAGTTGATAATCTTTCGTAAGATTTTCCATACCGTACTGTAAGGCATATCCATATTCCGAGCTAATCCACGAGCGCTAGAGGTGGCAGCAATATTGTCTGGTCCTGTGTCGACAATCGCCGTGGCAACTGCTTCGATTGTATCCTGTGGTACAGGTTTTCGTCGTCTGCCTGACTGAACCTTCAGAGAACCTGTTTTCTCAAACGTCGCAACCATTGCTTTTAGCCCATTAACTGACACAGGACCGTTACCTTTACACATTTTTTTGTGCGTTCTAAAAGCACGAAGAGCGGCTGACGCGTTGCACTGGTTGAGGTAAAAGAATTTGACCAGTAAAGCACGATCGACTAAAGAAGGAGACATCGCACATAAACTTTCACTCCGATTGATTCGAAACGTAACACATTGCCTTTTAAAACCCAAGCAGCTGGCACTGTGCCAATGGATGTAACGTGAAATTTGAATATAGAAATTCTTCTGCTCAGCGTACGTGATATTGCAGATCACGAGACTTTATCGGTGTTTATGGAGATTTTACGCTTTTTTAAAAGTGTTGCCATATTGCACTTGAACTAAATAAGAAAATGGGCATAATAAAAGGTAATTGTATTCCGTATTAATTTGCATTTGTTAACACTCTATTTTCTATTACACAGCGCCAAATATTCCCCTAGCGGTGACTTTTGGAACTAATTTATTTTTTCGCGGAATCCTTCGTTCCCCGTCTTGTTTAATCTTCTTACAAAATGTGGCGTCATTCTCGCAAATAGATCGCGCTACAGAACACTGTGAGCACTGTCAGTTTAATTATGGCCACCCGGTATATATATATATTATTATCGAATATCTGTCTATTCGATAGTAATATCGAATAGACAGATATTACTATCGAAACCATAATTTTCGGGGTTGCTCAGATGAATGGTGCCACTCCCGATGGCTTTTAAGTTTAGGCCATCGTATGTGTGTTAGATGGGGTGAAAAATAAAATGTCCAAAATGATAGAGGTAAACCAACGTTTCCAAAATACCCGGGAAACACCGAGTAAACACCGAGTAGTATGAAAATGTTACAAAAAAAAGAGTATCTAATGAGAATCTAATGTATAAATCTTACTGTTTTAAAAATCTTAAGAAAAATATCTTCTTCGGTAGAAGAGAAGTGAAATTCGACGAGGCTAAGTGACGCCGGTATAGAGTCGGAGAACGACCATTGGCCTCCAGTCGGTTTCAAGTCATGTTCAGAGACCGATTTTTGACCAACATACCGATGTCGGTGAAACGTCGGCAGTAGGATGGCCTGATGTATACTTGCTACTTGGGGTAGCACATGGTAGAGCAGAATCAAAAGTTATAACAATGCAGCTAGTACTCTGATCCTGTCATTCTTATTCATTGTTAATATATTATATAAATATTTGTGTGATTAAATATTGTTTCGTCATTTGTGCAATCAAGCATAATTCATATCGCTTCAGTAGTTTATCAGAGAATATGGCTGAGTTGAAGGAACGCCTCAGACCTTTTGAGAAACACAAAAATACAATTTATGCACGAGTACAATTATCCATTTAGCTGAATTTAGATAAAATAGGTAAGAGACTCGTAGAGATTTAGATAAAATGAGCCTTAGACTCAAAATAGGTAAGACCTCGCCCATACAGAAGACACACAGACACAAAAGGCACTTACAGAAAATTTGTCAGACACAAAGGCAATTGTGATTTATTTTGGATTATGTCTCATTTTAAGTTTGAAATTGAAAAAAAAAAAAATACTTCCTGCCTCATAAAAACGTAAAATATTATCCACTCAGTTACGCATATCCAGTTTCTTGGAAACAGACAATCTTAGAATGTTCTGGAAAATTCGGTATTCTTGAGGGCGCAAGACACTTTCGTTTTACACGAGTAAGCTAATTGGCAACTTCGTAAAATATCTTTGGCCGCGGAATTTTCCGAAACAAGTTACCAACATAAAATGAAAACGCAAAAGAAAGTATGCTAAAACCAAATGATTAAATTAAAAATAAGTAACACGAGGAGCATTAAACGGAACATAACACACTTAATATCGAAATTTAAAAATTATTATAACTAAATAATGTGCACGATACACTGCCAAAAGATTAACTTAATCTCCTTTTGCGAGTTTAGCCACTACATTATTGCATCGTTTAACCCGAAATATGTTTTCAAACAATTTAATGCGTCAAATGTAATAACTTTAGATGAACAGGAATTTAATTATAATGTGAGAATGCTTCAGGACAGTTCTAGAATAACTATCTTTAGAATTTGTAAAGACTACTTAATAACTGGACTTTTACAATTACCTCGGGAACAGACGTATGGGATTTATAATATTCCTCTGTCATTGGGGGATTTTATAAATTAATGAACTAATTAATGATAATCATTAGAGTAATAAATAGTTTAAACCCAGCTTCATTGTTATATATGTTCAGAGATTACGCATATACATTGGTTGTGATGTCTTTATGAGTTATAATAGTTTGATTAAACTTTGTTTTCCAAACACAATTTTTGGCAGATATGTTTTACAGTGTCCTCTGCAGTTTTCTATTTGATTCTAAACAAACGACAGAAAGGGAAATAAGTGATTATGCAAAATCTGCAAGTTCTAAAGCAAAATTGAAAAACAAAACCAAAACATTATGTACTACAACCATAGTGTTAAGTAACATTAAACTCAAAATTGCACGTTTGTATCCTCTAGCATATATACTTTTATTACCATAACATTTTGCAAACTTATTTCAGCCAGTTTTAAAGCATTAGTAACATTAAGTTTGTACCACCGTACGCTGTTTTAGTTACTTTCTAATTTTTTCTTCTGCTAAACAGAACAATGAAGACAATTTATAAAGAATTTCGTTTGTTGTTCTTGTTGTTTCTAATGGTCCCTGAATTTATTCCAGACCAGGTCCATATCGGCTAACGGGCCGAGGGGTGCCGATCCGGTTTATAATGGCTCCACAAGGGTAGGAGTTCTATTTTGCCACCGCAATTTTGACCGGGAACCCACAGGGGCGGTATTTGGGGGGGGGGCGTACCCTGAACCACCCTCTTTGACCTCATAGTGGCATTTTCCGTTCTATGGATTTAACGTCCCCACGGAGACTAAATGGGCGACCTGACTCCAAATAACACTGCCCTCTCTTATCCTGGTTAATATTTATTCATTATCCAATAGTCCATTATACGGATGCCATGCTCGGTGGTTCTAACAAAGAGTACTGAAGACTGATAAGAAATTACATAAGACAAAGCAATGTTGAAAATACATCAAAACATGGACGACTAACGCCCTCTACACATTAAAAACACAACTAATTTCCGTTTCACCCATATCCGGCGGAGACATCCAGAGGTATTTAATGGTGGTCGTCGGGATTAGATTCGGGTACCCTAAGCACCGATATTCGACGACGTCGAGCTCATAAAGGAAATATAATGAAGGTCACTTCTTTAAATTTTAATATAAACCAGTTGAAAATGCAATGTAACTACATTTTTATAAATATGTAAAGTGATAGCTGGAAACGTTTTTCTTTACTCATGTATTTCCTTTCATTGAAAAATTAATTTATTGAAGAATTCCACATTGGTCCTATATTTACCAATCCTTATGACGTTTCTTCTTCATCAGCACGATAGCCTAGTACAGGACAAGGCAGTCCTAGTCAGTTTTCTCCACCCAGCCCGATAAGACGACAATATTCTCCATAGGTTAATGCCAATGATCTTAATATATCTCTCCACACAGTCATTACATCTAGTACATGGTATCCCTCTTCTAGTACCGGGTGGTCATAAAGTAACTTTTCCCGATATATGGATCTCTAGCGGTCGTTCCGTTCAACCTATCGAGGTGGGATTTCAGATATAGTTATTCAGAGGTATGTGCTCGGTAACGCGTCCGTTTTTTGTGATACACGTACCGTTCCATTGTTCTTTAGGGTTTTCGCATGCACTGAGCATTTTACGACGGGAAAAATGTGCGTTGCCATTTGAAAATTTCGAGTTTCTATACTTATAACCGTAACCGTGAGCGTCAATGTGTTGCCGTTCACATAATCCCGAGCTCATGCCTCTGAATAACTATATCTAAAATCTTATCTCGATCGGTTGAACGGAACAGCTGCTAGATGTCCATATATAGGCAAAGTTTCTTTATGACCACCCTGTACATTCCCTTTTATAAAAGAGTCAGTTTTTCAACAGGGTCAGTGTCTTCATATCTCTAAACATGTCCGATCCATCTCATACGATAAGATTCAATAACCCTTATTATATCTGTTTGCCTATATTTAAGGTAGAATTCATGGTTATAGCGCATTCTCCAGATGTTATTTTCTCGAACTGCACCGTAAATGCTACGTAGAACGTTTCGCTCTAAAACTAAGAGTTTATTCTCATCAGATTTATTTAGTGGCCAGAATTCACAGCTGTAAATAATAATCGGTCTTATTAAAGTTTTATATAGATTAATTGTTGTGTTTATTGAATTGCTTTTTTAGTTTAGCTGATATCTCAAACCAAAATAGCACCAATTCGCCATTAATAGTTCGTTACTAAATTCAAGGTTGAAATCATTATTATACGTGATAATTGAACTCGAGATAATATATCAGAAATTATTATCAGAGATAATAGTATCAGATATAATTGCACATTATTGTCAGAGGTAATTGTACCCGAGATAATTGCATCAGAGACTATAGTATCAGGGATAACTGCACATTATTATCAGAGATAACTACTCATTATTATCAGATATAATAGTATCAGAAATAATTGCAGATTATTATCAGAGATAATTTCAAGTTTGAAACCATCATTGTCAGAGATAATTGTAACCAGATTTTTAATTTACTTGACCGGTTTAGAAGCGTAATTATTTATCTTAAGGGAGAGGGTCACATCAAGTTCTCTGTTATTTACCACCGCAAATTCCTTATGACGTTCTCTCATTTTTAATATCTTCCAACTTCAAAACATGACTGCAACGTTTCAAAAGAGCTGCCAGCTTTATCTTTTTCCAAAATAAAAATGAAACTATTACACTTCAACAGCGTCGAGTAACAGATGTGGGATAATAAATGCGAACAGTTCCTCCTTTGCGAAACAAAGCTTATTTTTTTATCTCAAGCCATGTACGTAAAAAGAAAGTGTTAACTTTGATTTAAAAAAAATCAAATTTCAGTTAAAAAATGCAGATAATAAGTAGTAATTTTTTTCTAGTTATTGGTACTTTTTTTTCTACGACCAACGACTAAAATGAATTTGTTTAAATACAAAAATAGCAGTATCTTTAATAACAACCTCTGTTTTATCTCTTCATGAGGACGTAAAAGAATTTTACTCATTTCCCGGGAGGGAAATCATAATATAAAACCCAGCATTTTACTCAAAACCACAAGTTTACGATACTTTTCACCACTTTTAGTAACTTTCTTTTATCATCTAACCAAGCAAATAAATGAGATAAGAAAAATTTATTTCCAGAAATTAAAATGAGGATGTATGTTAAAATATGTTCTATCCAGTGAGCCAAGCAGAGAGAAGACGATATACTTGTATTTAAAAAAATGTGAGCGATCAATTTTAATTAAAATACGTTAAAACAGAAAAAAAGAAGTAACGAGCTCAAGTAACAGGACAAATAGTTATCTAGAGAATGTATGATGTAATGTATTTCTAATGTATTCCAATATTTCAAATACCATATTTTTTTTTGTATAAGTAAAATAAAAAAAAGTTCAAATAAATGTATAACAGAATTTTTATCTAGTATGGAATTAGGTGTCATAAAAGCAAAAACTCAATAAAAACATTGACATATGTAATTAATACTTTTAAACCATCCACCAGGCATGCCTAATCTTAGACAAAAATTAGAAACTGCGTGGCTAACTCTCTTCCCCGATAAGAGTAGAATTTAATTGTAAAAGAAAAAGGCTGTCCTAAAATGATACGGCAAAAATGCATTTCCAGAAAGAATAATAACATATTTCATTGTGTTTTGTTTTATCAGCGAAATTATGTAATCACAGAATTAGGAAATGTAATAATTTGAAATAGATTGTTTTAAAAATTTTATTATAAAATATAAATGTTTTACTATGTTATCAAAATCTTAAATATAAGGAAATAATTTGTATGGATATTTGTTATGTATATTTATTTTTTAGAGTATCTGGTCCTTTGCCTGTATCTCAATATAGAGAAAACGGTCCTTCATGTTTGCCTTGGGCAATTGCATGTATGACATTTTCACCGTAAGCTTAGCTGTAATCCTAACCTACGTTGAGTATAAAAAATGCAAGTCAGGCATTGCCATTTTGTCCTGCTGTTGTTGTTCCTGGCTAGAGGTTCATGTTACTCAATTGCTGTATTTTTTATAAAGGTGGCATGAAGCATTTTAAGTTAAATAAACATTTTTTTCATTGCATGTACAATGCTTGTTTTTATTGAAAGAGTTTAACGCGGCTTCCAAGAAATAGCTCGATACTTGAAAACGTACCTATCTATCTCTGATTCACTATCTACCAATAAGTATTTGGACACCTGTGTACCAATAAGTACACAGGTGTATTCACTATCTACCAATAAGTATTTGGACTGTGATAGAAAATAAAAACAAAATTTATTCATATTCAATAGTTGGTAGAGTCTCCACAAGAGATAATTACAGCCTCAACTCTCCAGGGCATTCTTTCCATAAGTCCTTGTATGACGGCTAGTGGTATTTTCTTTCAATCGGCTTAGAGAAAACATGTACGTTCCTTCATTGATTTTGGACAGTGGTTGCACCTATTGATTCGGCGATCCAACTCGTCCTAGGGGTTCTCGATAGGGTTCAGGTCTGAGCTCTGGGAAGGCCAGTCCTTTCGGATAATCCCATTGTCACCATACCAATCTATGGTGGACCTCGCAACATGAGAGTTTGCTTTGTCGTCCTGGAAGTAACATGGGTCCAACCCATAAAACTGCCACGACTTAGGAAGCCCACTGCCATCCAAAATATTGCAGTAGGCGTCGGCGTTGAGCTTACCATGAATTGGGATGAAGGGTCGCACTCCATATCAGAAGACATCATACACCGTCAGGCAATAATTCCACCTCCGCTGAACTTTACTGCAGGCACAATGTATTCTGGCAAGAGGCGTCCTACAGGCAAACACCAGACGCAGATTCCGCAATCCGAACGTTAAAAGGTGAACTTTGATTCGTCTGTAAAAAAAAAACCCGATTCCACTACGGTCCACTTTCGGCGTGCTTTGCACCACATTACCCGAGCAGCGTTGTTGGACTTTGTGATCAAATCCTTATGGGCGGCATCCCGACTCAAGGGCTTATGGGCGGAAGCAGATGTGCTTCCTTACGGATGGTATTCATCGAAACAACACTCCCGGATGCCTGTTGAAACTCCCGGAGTATGTGGGCCATCGGTTGGGTGCGGTTCTTCCGAATTTCTTTGGACAGCACCCGTCGGTCTCTATCTCCCAGTTTCGTGGGTCTGAAGACTCGACGCACATTCCGGCAATCACCTCTCAACTTCCATTCCCGAATCACATAGGCCACTGTAGATTTTGGGTAATTCAGCTCGCTAGATATGTCCCTTAAGAATCGGCCATTTCTGTGATACCCGACGATTAAACCTTTCTCGAAAACAGATAACTCTGCACTTAGTGGGATCTTGCATGCGACTAATGCCAATGTTGTATACTACACGATATTTAACGGCGAAGGGCGTGACGTATATCAGGACCGCAGATATTGTCATTTGCATGGGTGTCCAAATACTTATTGGTAGATAGTGTGTATCAAGAAATAAATGTGAAAAAAAACCTCGTTAAAAGATGGCCAATGATTATTGAACAAGTGATATTTTTATGTGTTTCCATTGTAATTAGTTTATTCAAGTTAAGACAGTGTTGGGGGATTTTAACTGTCATTGTGTCGCCCAGTGGCTAAGTGGTTAAAGGCATCAGCCTGCCACGCCGGGGGTGCGGGTTCGATTCCCGCATAAGACATGGCTGTATTCTGGGGAACCTGGTCAGTCTTCCGTCTGCAAATGGATCCCCGTCTAGAAAGGGGAGCTGCAACCCATCGTTCATCGCCGGTGTCATCGTTTGTCAATAAAATTCTTCTGTGATTGTGTCATTTGTCTGTTTCTATGTCTTGCATTCATATGTACACCAACTGGAGTGTAATGTCGTCATCCCCCAGGGACATTAACCCCCCCCAAAAAAAAAAAAAAATAAAAAAAATAACTGTCATTGTTGACATATGTTGGCTAAAAAGGAATCTTTGGCATTTTTTAAATGGTGATAACTTATAAGAATGCGTCTTTATGAAATTCTTTTATGAGGAAAATAAATGGAATGGTGAAAAAACGTTGTCGATAAACACATTTATCATTTGGCTCAAAGAAATTAATTTTAACAATCTATAAAATATATAATTATTTCCTGTTCTTGACATGTTGTTGATGTAATTATTCATACAACAACAAGTATTCCCAACCAGGTCCATATAGGCTAGTTTCTATTGCATCCGATCTGTGAACGATATGTACATCTCTTACATAAAACATCTGATATATTTTAGTCAGTGCATTCGCAGTACTGAAATTGTTGTTGTTGTTTCTAATGCTCCCTGGCCGGAAGTATTCCAGACCAAGTCCATATTGGCTAGCAGGCTGGGGGGCGTCCGGATTAGCCACGTGCCGATTTAGCCAGATGCCACTTGAATTCTGACTAAGTAACCTCAGGGGTATGATCCGCGGGATCGCACCCTCTCCCATACTCTCTAACCTCCTAGAAAAACTTTCCTATCTACGTATTTAACGTACTCATATCTGGCGTAGATACTGGGGTATTTAATAGCGCTTGTCGGGATTCGATCCAATCACCCTCGGCAACTAAAGCCCACGCTATACCACCAGGCTACCTCATACCCGTTTTTAAGTCATAAATTGTATAGATTAACCGCAATATAGAGTTAAAATTACGTTGAATTTTTACTTTAATTTTGGTGCAATATTTAAATGAGCATAATATTCCTAGGCCTACGAATAGCGGGCGTCATTCGACAGGTTACAATCAAGAATTAACTAGAAAATACTACAAAATAAAGTATAAAATTATTTTTTCGAGGCTTTCAACCTTTTCATCATTCGGTGCTAAACGTGAAAATAATAAGTTTTCTGTAGAGCAGTTAACTTATATAAGCCATTGGTAATTGCAGTAAATACAATGCATTTATTGTAAAAAGGGAATGACTGAATTTATATTAAAATTATTATATTTCTTTAGAAAGAAAGCCTGTGTATGTGCCTTTTGTATCCCGTGTGTGTTATTCACGAATACATTGTGTTTTATATTCATAAATAGTTCATTAAAGAACAATCAGTTGAAATGCCTGCATATGGCAAAAATGTTGTGTTTCAATGTTTGCCTTTCAATAGCAAGTAAAAGTCACAAATGAAATTTTGTCCCCTTTTTATTTGAACATACTACAATTTGGTTCGTTTTATAAGATTGCTTAAAAGAAGTTGTCGGAATTGGAAAAATCACATATGAAAATATACTACCACTCTATATGCTAAATTTTTCGAATTATACGGTTGCTATGCTTTAGATGAAAAAAATATTACAGTATGTAGTCTTTTCACGCACCTAATTTTGCTATGATAAAAACACGCTTATGTATAATTTAGAAGTGTACTATATGCATATATACACTGCTGGCCACTGTAAATGCAACACCCTAAAGGAAACATGCAAATAACATGAAATTTACAACATAAATTAGCGGAGGTGAGATATGCAAATGATTAGAATTTCAGCGCAGACTCACATCACGCGCGCCTGTGGCGCCACTTCAAAGCGCTATTTAAGGCTTGGAGATTTCGACGATTTCAACTTCGGCAATTGTGTTTTTCTTGTGTTTTTTTTTCAAAAAAATGATCAATTATGCCTCGTCGAAAACAGCGATCATCTTTTGATCAAGTATCCGAGTTCGACAGAGGAAGGATAGTGGCGTACCGAGATTGTGAATTATCTTTCAGGGAAATCGGTAGTCGTGTTGGACGAAACCAAACAACTGTAATGCGGATATGTGATCTTTGGATGCAGGAGGGTACGACGGACCGGCGTGTTCGTTCGCATCCACCTCAGCGCACCACTTCACGTGATGACAGGCAAATTGTGCGCATGGCAGTGACGGATCGCTCAGTCACATCACGAACCATAGCACAGCACATGCAGTCTGTAACGCATCATCCAGTGTCTGCGCGTACCATTCGACGCCGTTTACAGCAGAGTGGTCTGTCAGCAAGACGTCCATTGCTTTGTCTACCCTTGACGTAGAACCATAGACATCTCCGCCGCCAATGGTGCGATGACAGAAGGATGTGGACGGCAGAATGGAATGAAATTTCTTTACTGTCGAGTCACGCTTCTGTCTGCAACACCACGATGGTCGCATTCGAGTCTGGAGACACCGTGAAGAGAGGATGCTGAACAGCTGCGTTATGCACCGCCACACTGGTCCTGCACCGGGTATTATGGTATGGGGCGGTATTGGATATCACTCTCGCACACCTCTAGTACGCATTGCCGGTACTTTAAACAGCCAGCGCTACATCTCCGAGGTGTTGGAGCCAGTTGTCCTTCCTTACCTCCAGGGCTTGCCCACAGCCATATTTCAACAGGATAATGCGCGACCACACGTGGCACGCATTGTCCAACGGTTCTTCGTCAATCGCCAGGTTGAATTGCTTCCCTGGCCGCCTCGGTCTCCGGATCTTTCGCCGATAGAAAACACGTGGTCCATGGTTGCTCTACGATTGACCCAGATTCCATCCCCAGCTGCCATAGCAGATCGCCACAGCAGATCGCCACAGCAGATCAACTTTGGCAACGTGTGGAAGCTACTTGGTCTGCTGTACCCCAAGAACTCATCCAAAGTCTCTTTGAATCAATGCCGAGGCGTGTGGCAGCGGTGATCTCCAACAATGGCGGCTACTCTGGCTACTGATTTTGGCAGGAACCACACTTCACGGAAGTCTATAAATTTAATCATTCGATACTTGGTCAACATGTTATCTACAAAATAAATTTTGTTGTGATATCTCTTGTCTTTCTTGGTGATGCAATTTGCGTGGCCAGCAGTGTATATATAAATATATATATATATATATATATATATATATATATATATATATATATATATATATATATATATAATGCGACAAGAAAAGTCGTCTTCCTAACTTACTTTTAAAAGATATTCTCTCTTTAATAAAGCACAACCCCTTTCAAAACTGTAACCTAAAAATAATCTAAGTTATAACTTATATTGACCATGCAGATCATTAATCAGGCATTTGAAATTTCTAAATTCCATAACAGCACCATAATATCTGGTCCGAATCGTAGGCTTCATTAAATTTGTATGTAATAAATAAGTCCTGTTTAGAAATTCTTTCTTTTTGGTAAAACGCAGATAAGCGCGTGATCTAGCAATTAATGAATTACCGGGAGAACCACGACGTGGACGCATGAACTCCACTAGATCAATATTCCTACAACTAAATAAGTAATTTCGGCCCCCTGCTGGCAAGACCAGGAAACAGTCATTTGATATTTGCCTGAACAGAAGTCTCCTCTCTCTTCCGGCGTAACTCTCCTTTATTTCAGATCTACCGTCCGCAGACGCCAGAAGTCCAGTGGTCACGAATACTCCTCTCAATTAACTGTGCCATATGAGTTGCTGTTTTCACGTTTCGTCCTAGTATGGGCGCCGGACAAGGCCAGTGGCCACTGCAGCTAATGACTTCTGATAAATAAAACAAGTCTTGGAATTTGGGTTTGTCTTCTATGGCTCCATGTTTGTTTCTCTCACGACCAAGCGAGCGAGTGCACCTGTATTGATCAACACTTTGGCCGACTGCATCTCCAATAAGTTCATTCGATTGTGATTATTATCACACACACACACACACGCATATATATATATATATATATATATATATATATATATATATATATATATATATATATATATATATATATATATATATATATATATATATATATTTATATATATATATATATATAAAGTCAAAACGTAACTGAACTGTCAAAATATAATTGAGAAGTACAGGGAAGGGGGTTTAAAATAATAAGAATTTAACAATCCATTTACAAAGCGCGCGTATTTTTCTGTGGGGAATCATCCTTTAAAAGCGACACTTTCAGAGGAAAGCGAATAATTCTAGCGAGAGGACTTATTTTTAGAAGGGTAAAGGCTTTGGCACGTAGTTAAAATGTACGATCAGCAATAATGACGTTCCAGATGGTCAGGGATGAGGTCTGCACATGCGCCGTGCAGCAAGAGCGCTGAGAAAAGAGAATTTTGGCGGCAGATTAAATGGGAATTTCGTTGCTAGCGGTCGCTCGCGGCGGCTTGCTGAGAAATTGACAAAATGGCTAAGTGAAACAGATTAACCTTTAACATGGTTCGTTTAAGGAACGTAATAAAGAAGATTTAAGAACATTGTCTGTACTGTGATCCATTCCCTGCCACTTGCCCAACTAATTAAAAAATATGAAGACTGCTTTAATAATATTAAAACACGGGAGCAAAACAAGTTCCGTGTCACACACACAGACACACACACACACACACACACACACACACACACACACACACACACATATATATATATATATATATATATATATATATATATATATATATATATATATATATATTGTATATATACACTGCTGGCCACCCAAATTGCAACACCAAGAAAGACAAGAGATATCACAACAAAATTCATTTTGTAGATAACATGGTGACCAAGTATCAAATGATTAAATTTATAGACTTCTGTGAAGTGTGGTTCCTCCCAAAATCAGTAGCCAGAGTAGCCGCCATTGTTGGAGATCACCGCTGCCACACACCTCGGCATTGATTCAAAGAGACTTTGGATGAGTTCTTGGGGCACAGCAGACCAGTCAGCTTCCACACGTTGCTAAAGTTGATCTGCTGTGACAGCTGGGGATGGAATCTGGGTCACTCGAAGAGCAACCATGGACCACATGTTTTCTATCGGCGAATGATCCGGAGAGCGAGGCGGCCAGGGAAGCAATTCAATCTGGCGATTGACGAAGAACCGTTGGACAATGCGTGCCACGTGTGGTCGCGTATTATCCTATTGAAATATGGCTGAGGGCAAGCCCTGAAGGTAAGGAAGGACAACTGGCTCCAACACCTCGGAGATGTAGCGCTGGCTGTTTAAAGTGCCGGCAATGCGTACTAGAGGTGTGCGAGAGTGATATCCAATACCGCCCCATACCATAATACCCGGTGCAGGACTAGTGTGGCGGTGCATAACGCAGCTGTTCAGCATCCTCTCTTCACGGTGTCTCCAGACTCGAATGCGACCATCGTGGTGTTGCAGACAGAAGCGTGACTCGTCAGTAAAGACAATTTCATTCCATTCTGCCGTCCACATCCTTCTGTCATCGCACCATTGGCGGCGGAGACGTCTGTGGTTCTGCGTCAAGGGTAGACAAAGCAATTGACGTCTTGCGGACATACCACTCTGCTGTAAACGGCATCGAATGGTACGCGCAGACACTGGTTGATGCGTTACAGACTGCATGTGCTGTGCTATGGTTCGTGATGTGACTCAGCGATCCGTCACTGTCATGCGCACAATTTGCTGTCATCACGTGAAGTGGTGCGCTGAGGTGGATGCGATCGAACACGCCGGTTCGCCGTACCCTCCTGCGTCCAACGATCACATATCCGCATTACAATTGTTTGGTTTCGTCCAACACGACTACCGATTTCCCTGAAAGATAATCCACAATGTCGGTAGGCCACTATCCTTCCTCTGTCGAACTCGGATACTTGATCAAAAGATGATCGCTGATTTCGACGAGGCATAATTGATAGTTTTTTTGAAAAAACTACAAGAAAAACACAATTGCCGAACTTGAAATCGTCGAATCTCCAAGCCTTAAATAGCGCTTTGAAGTGGCGCCACAGGCGCGCGTGATGTGCGTCTGCGCTGAAATTCTAATCATTTGCATATCTCAACTCCGCTAATGCATGTTGTAAATTTCATGTTATTTGCATGTTTCCTTCAGGGCGTTGCATTTACAATGGCCAGCAGTGTATATATATATATATATATATATATATATATATATATATATATATATATATATATATATATATATATATATATATATATATATATATATATATATATATATATATATATATATATATATATATATATATATATATATGGGTGTGAGTATTTCTATCGCGCTTGTTAAACGAAAGAATGAAAAATATAATATAAAATATTACTTTTTTAAGGTTATGTTATTTAAAATAATAATAATATCTTGGTAAATGTGTTCCCCCTTTTCTGAGATATTGTTAGCATTTTCAAGTATTATCAAATTAATTCCATTAAATTTATCAAATGTATCAAATTATCGTAAATTACAAAATTTTGTTTGTCGTTTCAACTTCCGTGAAAATAATCTCCTGTTACTAAAATTTAATCCAGTGTACCCAGCAGCGATTTTGAGGGGGGGGGGGGGGGGTTGTTAAGATTTTCCCAGAATGGCACAACCGGCAAGAGAGATGGTGGCAATATGATTCCAAAAGCTGTATACTGAAACATGTTTTTGTGCTGTAGATAGAGACCGTATAGGAAAAAAAACACAAAAACATCGCAGACAAAAAATCGTTTAAAATAACTTTCATTTAGTTACTTTCTGAATTAATTTAGTTATTTTTTTCCTTTTTATTACTTTTTATTCATATTATGTATTTTTATGGACATTTTTTTATCTATACCACAAAAACTAAATCCAAAGAAAAGACCGCACAAAAATAGGTTTGAGTGTACTTCAGAGACAGCAATGTAGGTCCATAATTGTAAAGTACGTTAAAAATACCTACACCTATCTAAGTGTCCCCTCTACCTGAAGTGAGTTTCAGGTAATACCAATTGCTTTCCTTTTCATATAGACTTCTTGAATACATAGGTTTTTCAATTCATAACAAAACTTAGTAGTTAACAAAATAAAGGATTTAAAAATAAAAAACACAACACATTTACTTTTTGGAACAAGAAATTAACTCGGAATTTACTAGAAATATGCGCATAACAACGTTAGACAGAATATAACTAGAACTTTACTAGAACTATGCACACAATAACATAAGCCAGAAATTGACACGAAATTTACTAGAACTATGCAGATAATAACGTTAGAGAGAATATAACTTAAACTTTACTCGAATTATGCACATAATAACGTTAGCCAGAAATTAACGCGAAATTTACTAGAACTATGCACAAAATAACGTTAGCAAGAAATTAACTCGATGACTCAAAAACAATCATTCCGCAATATCAATTAAGATATATATTCGCTATCAATAAGGATAGAGGGAAACCAAGATAAAGAAAATAATATATTTCGCTAAAATTTAAGAGTATAGTATTACTTTAATTTTTTTTTTTTGGCTATGAATTCTCGAATAGTCTCTGATTTCCCCCGTCTTAACTTCCGGTTCTCTGTTATTTCTTTCTCATGATTATCAGAAGATAACCTTACTTTTACAGTTATAAATATCAGTAATTGAGGGCTCGGCCCACATATTGCAGTTTCTCAAATATTTCCTGTAACAGCCAAATAAACAACATTTGAAAATTACGTACAAAATGCAGAAATGTAACATGTCTTATAAACAAATATTAGTTTTGTAAAGTACAGATAATTTTACATTCTAATTAAAATGAAGCTCAAAGATTCTTATTTCAGTTACATAAACCTGTTTTCTTTATTTATGTAATGTCACATAACTTTACATTAGATTCAATTCGACATCCATTTAGAGATTCATTAATCCTTACAGAACTTACATTGTAATTTTAGTGTTATTGAAGGCATAATTTTGCACTCCAAAATTTTTTTATTCATCTCTTACTTTGAGAAATGCCAATGCAAGGGAACTTTAAAGCTCTTCATTTTAATAATTTGATAATTATTCACGTACACATTTTAAGTAAAAAGTGCTCAGATATTTTTTACTTTGCATTATGATCTGATGAGTAATGTTTATATTCCAACTACTTTAATCTTGTTAACATCTATACAATGTATATTATTCTTAAATTACTTATTGAAAATTGTTTTGACGACTTAGTTCATATTTTATGATATCGCAGAATGTTTTAAGGAGGAAGTATAAATAGGATAACATATTTTCACCTTTTTTCCTAACTTCGCTTATTTAAAAACTTCTCTAAGACGCCAGCGTAATGACAACAGACGAGAGATATTACCATCCAAGACTTGAATTTAAGGGATCGCTGGAGAAAATTATGAACGGAAAATCTTAGGACACGGACTGTGGTGCTGATGACCTAGTTCCCCCAAAACGTTTGAGGTGGAGTGTTTGATGACCTAGCTCCGCTAATATACCGGAAATGTTTTAAATACCAGAATGTTTTAAATAAGAAGGATAAATAGGATAACATATTTTCACCTTTTTCATTGTAAACATATTTTCACATATTTCCGTCTGTTTTCATTACGCCAGCGTAATGACAACAGACGAGAGATATTACCATACAAGACTTGAATTTAAGGGATCGATGGAGAAAATTATGAACGGAAAATCTTAGGACACGGACTGTGGTGCTGATGACCTAGCTCCCCAAATACGTTTGAGGTGGAGTGTTTGATGATCTAGCGCCTCTAATATACCGGAAATGTTTTAAATACCAGAATGTTTTAAATAGGAAGTATAAATAGGATAACATATTTTCATCTTTTTTCCTAACTTCGCTTATTTAAAAACTTCTCTAAGACGCCAGCGTAATGACAACAGACGAGAGATATTACCATACAAAACTTGAATTTAAGGGATTGATGGAGAAAATTATGAACGGAAAATCTTAGGACACGGACTGTGGTGCTGATGACCTAGCTCCCCAAATACGTTTGAGGTGGAGTGTTTGATGATCTAGCGCCTCTAATATACCGGAAATGTTTTAAATACCAGAATGTTTTAAATAGGAAGTATAAATAGGATAACATATTTTCACCTTTTTTCCTAACTTCGCTTATTTAAAAACTTCTCTAAGACGCCAGCGTAATGACAACAGACGAGAGATATTACCATATAAGACTTGAATTTAAGGGATCGATGGAGAAAATTATGAACGGAAAATCTTAGGACACAGGCTGTGGTGCTGATGACCTAGCTCCCCAAACACGTTTGAGGTGGAGTGTTTGATGACCTAGCTCCGCTAATATACCGGAAATATCCTGTCAAAACAGGTATGTTACTTTCGATTATGTATCGCCCACATGGTAAAGTGGTTAGCGTCGTGAGCTTATACGCAGTGGGTTTTGGTTCATATCCCGAATATGGCTCCAATTAGCTCTAGATTAGCTCTCTCCAAGATGTTGCAATAATGGTTCAGTTGCAACATCTTGGCAATTAGACCTCTGAGGCAGAACCAGCATTTCTATCTTAAGAAGTCTGAAGAAGATTCCTCAATCTGAAGAAGATTCCTCAATCTGTGAGAGAACGTCATTCTCTAGAAATTTACTTACTTACCGCGAACTACATTTTGTCAGAAATGCC
>OU015502.1:4937663-5142663 GCA_907164885.2 Dolomedes plantarius
TTATTTAATTGCCAATAGCGGAAACATTCGGGGAGAAGTAAGCCCATCAGCTGCAGGGCAATGTGAAATTCCACTTTATTCTTATTTGACACTAAATTCTTCGTTACACTTCTGATCAATACGTGCGTAGTTTGCTCTCTAGGTTTTACAAACTTTCCGAAGAACAACATAAAATGAAACTTGTCTGTTAACTATTTATTGACACAGATAAAATAGGAAGCTGGAAACATATTTATTTAAGTATAGTATAACATGTCTCTAGACATGTTATTGACATAGGTAAAATACAAGTTTTTTTATATAGAGATACACAATTTCTAATATCTTGAAATGAAAACATGTTTGGAAAACCGCACGAGAGCTGATACTGAATTAAAGCGTTTTTGCGTAGGACATAAAGACTAAAGGACATTTTTGAGAGAATAAAAATCTGTGTTAGACACTTTGAAAATCGGGGAATATAACTTTTTATGCGTAGGTTTAGACAAATTCACAATATATCCAATTCTTAGATAGACGTATTTGGCATGCAATTAATTCTCCTGCAATATGAGAATGTTATGAACGGTAAAAAACTACATTTGCTCCAAATGTAGCTGTTTGCTCCATTTTTTTCTTATTTCATTCTGTAAGGAGTATAGCGCTATGAAGCCTGATGTTTACAATTTTTGTAACATCGTGTATTACAATTTTTGTAACTGTCGTGTGCCCCGTACTAGTTTATTATTTTAACTTAGGATTAGGTTCCTCTATAATGGTCCTCCGGATGGAAAAATATTGTCTGGCGTCGCAAGTTATAACTTTGGCAGCACGGCAAACCCAATAGCAGAAAAGTACCAAAATGCGAAAAGAAAATGAGGCAAGCAACGATAAGTAATCCTACTTATCGTTGCTTACCTCATTACTATGTTAATAACCCACGGAAGTTTCGTTAGAAGAGAGTAGCTGAATTTTTATCGTTATAACCCACGCTATAAATAAACCCATGACTATAAAAGGCAGAGTACAAGGCATGGAAGAATAAATAAATTCTGGTATATCTAAACTTTTATCTACGATCAAAAACATCAGACCTCCTGCGACGAAATCTGTTAAGGTTTGTTGTTTACTAACGCTATTGGATTCGCTCACCTCAATGTTAACCCATGGAGAAAATTTTTCCAAGGATTGCGGACTTAAATTTAAAAGTTTTTTTTATTGTACTCCATACTCGGGAAAGAAGTTTTACACATTGGGACTTTTTCGGTTTTTTTATTAAAAAAACAAATTATATTTTTAAATTTAAATTATTTGGAGAAAATATTTAAATTATCTTTTGGTGGACGAAATTTATAAAAAGAATCATGTTGCAAGGTGCAGAAAAGTAAAGGCTATCTGAAAATACCATTTTAATTGGATTATCTGCATTTGTAAATCTTTAAATAGTAGACACATTTTCTCCATAGGTTAACATTGAGGTGAGCGAATCCAATAGGGTTTACACAGCAGGTTTAATGACTCATTTCTGATTTTGGCTGACGGAATAATATTTACCAAGAAATGAAGGGACAGGCAGTCAACTTAAAAAATTAATTTAATCTAATTTAATTTTAAGTAATCTTAGAACATGTTGTGTGTATTGTAGTGTTTGTACTTTTATACCGTTTTTAATTTTTAAAAATATATCTTTATAAAACAAGGGTTTTATTTATTACAATATTGGTTTTTATGATGAATCTGAGTTTATTACATTTTTCAACGAAAGTAAACATCACAAAATCTCTCTTAACTTTACGCAAAAATTAAAAACTAATATAAGAAAAATAAATGAATTTACTTCTCTCTCTTTCTATCCTCGGTGTTTGCCCTTACTCAACATATATTTTTTTAGGAAAAAAACTGACGCTTTAAAAATTTTAGCTCTTTTCTTTTGTCCATTAAAATTGTGAAAAATTCTTCGGAACTCTCTCGTACACAACTTTGCTGTATCATTTTTAGAGTGATACGAGTCAAAACATTATTATGCAGCATTGTAATTAAATATGCAACGCTGCGGTTATAACTCGTTCTACGTTTGAATATCTCTAACGAAATTCGCTACAATGGATAATTTAATTTTGTAAATTTCATTCTCACGATTCCGGTAGTTTATTTCTGACTTTAAAGTTGAATGATATTTTCTTTAACATTGTGTAAACATAGATAAATTTACTAGCGGATATAAAATTACGCAGTTCAGTTTCTAATTTAACGAAATTACAGGTTCGAAAACAGAATGCTTCAAAAACGAAATTATGAACGTCTCATTTTTAAAAAAAAATATTTTCTTAACAAGGGGTGTGATATTAAATAAAAAAAGAGTATTCAAATGTTTTTTCTCAAATATGTGTAAAATCTGGTAAAATAATTAATAAAACGCAAATTAAGGCACATTAGCTTCATGCTAACCCCATTTGCCGGTGTGATCCAAGGTAACCTAGTGGTAGCTCGTCGGCTTTCAGTGCTGAGGTGCTCGGATTAAATTTGAACAAACGCCCTTAAATACCTCCTTGTCTAGGCTGGATATGGGCATGTTAAATACGTACATCGTAAAGCCTCTCTATGACGTCAGAGAGGAAGAGGATACAATATCCCTGGATGTCACTCCTGGGGGTGCTCGGTCAAAATTGAGGTGGCACCTGGCTAAATTGGACCCCAATCCTTGTGGTGTCATTATGCAAAATGGGGCCGTACCCTTAAGCCCGCTAACCTAAATGGACCTAATTTGGAGTACTTTAGGCCAAGGGGCATAAGAAACAAACAAACCTTTTTTTTAAGGTGACTGCCTATGTTGAAAATGCCATTTTTTGACTATTTTGGTCAGTTTTATTTTTTGCAAGAATCATGTAATTCGATCTTTTCACTTTTCAAAACCGTTTTGATTTTCATTCTACATCAATTAGAAGCAGAGTTATAGGTAATTCAAAAAACATTGTCTAATACAAAATTGAAGTGACAAACAACTTTAAATGCGTTTTCCTAAGAATTATGTTTTTTAGCACAAATCTCTACCGTTATCATGATATTTTACATAATAATACATATAATTGGATAAAAGTTTCAGGAAATGTTTTAGATGTTATTGTTAATTAAATGACGCAAAATAATTATAAAAACAGCCCCAAACAAAAAAACTATTTTTTATAGATAATAAATAGTTTTTTGTTTTGGGGCTGTTTTTATAAGGAAAGGAATGGCGAATCGGGGAAAATTTTCATATTGGAACATAAAATTGTCTGTATTATTTTTCCATTTTAAAATTTCTCTTAGATTGTGGATCATTTTGAAGATAACTATTATATGTATCATGTGTCGGAAGGAAATTAAAATAGTAGCATTAGAATTTTGTGCAGAGTGATAGGCGTTTTAGCTAAATTTCATTAAAAATTACTTCAAATTGTCCAATTTATAAAACAGTATGGTATTTACAGGCAATTAAAAAAAATTAAATGATATTTTACCATAAAAGACAAAAAAATCCTTAAAAAAACAATTTAAAAAAATTGGCTCGAACCTAGGCAGTCACCTTAATAAAAGAAAATTGCTAGTGTTATAAAATTCGTGAAAATTCGTCAAAATTCGTGAAACGTTAATTGTGAGTACGCTATAACATCCTACATAATGGATGGAATGTGCTACAGAGCCTGAATTTATTCAAAAAAATAAGTTCGCAGACGTTTTCTGTCAGATCGTCCCTCGGACATCATTTGACAGTTGACAGTTGTGCGAAAATATGAAAATGGATGACCTGAAACGACACCAATTAAAGGAGATCGAATTCACATTACGATATCCTTAAATACGGTTTTAACGTTCCTGAGGAAAGAGGCTAAATCAGACCCATTTCCCCATCGGTTTTTACACGTCGTTTCTAGGCAGTACATGGGCACGTTAAATCCGTAGACCGGAAAGTCCTTCTATGAGGTCTGTGGGTGGGGAAGGTACGATCCCCCAGTTATCGGCCCTGGGGAGTGCTCCCTCAAAATTTTGGCGTCACAAGTCGGACTCCGATCCTTGCGGTGCTATATAAACTGGAGACTAACTGGACCTTGTATGGAACATTCGGTCAGGGGGCATTAGTCAACAACAAGTAAAATACTTTCAGGATGTTAGCGAAAGAAGAATCATTGGCTCTAACTAGTATCAAGTGCATTTTCGATAGACTTTTATAAAGCTTTTATGCGGTGTTCACGATCGTTTTTGCGTTACTAGAAACGTAAATGCCACTCCCAGAAGTTGAAAAAGTCAAATTACGGTTGCGTAGCCCTTCAATTATTTGACGTTTTCATATTATATGAGCAGGTATTCTTAATTTAGAAGTTCATACTTGTTATCTAAAAGTCACTGGTTCGATGCTCGTCGATGACGAATCCACTGCCGTGTACACTAATGGCGGCTGGTGCCCGTAAAATCTGTCGTGGCTGAAATGTCCTCCAAGTTCTCAAAATTACCTCTGGAGGTGCGGGGTCAAGTGTTCTGGTCTCGTCACTTGACTCGGTTCAAAATTACGAGACTGCTCCTTTGGCCAATCGGACTCTTGTGGTGCCAGTCAAGACAGGGGATCCACCTTTATCGCCCATAGTCTTCGGTACTTGATATGATGTTGCTATCGGTCAAGTGGCATAAGCAACAACAGCAGAAGTCCATAGGAGGGTTCTTGCGAAAAGTACATGAACAGAGGACCATGATTCAAAAACCAAAGGGAATCAGAAAAAAAAACGTGTTTGGAAGTGTGGGACGAGAAAGAAATCTAAAGTGATTTTAAATGGCAGTCTCTCTACTAAAGAATACTAATATTAGAATTAGATAGCAACCATAAGGCGAATTGAATCCTTCTACAGTTTTAAATGTATATATAGGACTCAAAAACCGTGTATAAAGATGGTTGATGAAGTTACTTTTCGATTATTTGATGTAATTGAAGTTAGATAACAAACCTTAGGCTAATTTGATCCTTCTACGGTTTTAAATGTATATACAAGACTCAGTAGCCGTGCATAAAGATGGCTGATGAAGTTACTTTTCGATTATTTGATGTAATTGAAATAAATGTTCATTTACATATACTCCAAGAGTATCCGCAAATATTGAGAAAACACATTTAAAGAGTTTTAGCCATTAAATAAGAGGAGTTGCAGCGAACAGTGAAAAAAACTGTCAAGATTAAAACGAGGCTGTAGAGGTGGGCAATGTAAAACTTTTTTGAGTGTTGAATAAAAAGTTCCAGAAAAAACACATCAGAGAAACTAGAATAGCATAATTTCTTTACTCTTACGGCCACAAAATTTAAATGGAAAAAGGTTTATTTATGTTTGCGTAAAAAAAGTCTTTTTGCTTCAAGTATTCTCTTAAAATATTCAAACATTCCATGAATATCCTTTAATACGTTAAAGCACTCCAATTTTTGAATGATTTTTAAATTTTACATGCATTTGATGATGCATAAAGGTGAATCCTCTATACGTTTAAATGTTTAAAAGTATGGAAATAATAAAATAATAATTGATTAAAAATTATTATGTGGTAAAGAAAGCCCATAATCCATAAATTTTAATCTTTTACGGACATTGAATTTCTTTAAATATAAAGTATTGATAGAAGTTCTTTTAATATTTTTTATTCAGATAAGTATTATGCAATAGTTGCGTCTGAAAGAATTTTAGTATAATTGTTCGTTTGATTGCCTGAAATTTAAAGGCACTAGTCTCGGCCAATGAAAATAAAAACTCGTTCTTTCAAGTTTTTGCTGGTTGCGATGCATTTATACAAATTTTTTTAATAACATTTTTTAAAATTATTGTGTTTTATAAGGAAATGATTCGCAGGTAAACACAGATATTAATTTGGAAATGAAAATGCTGGCCAGTAAAGCTGTGATGCACTAAACTTATTGATTCGCTCATCTCAATGTTAATCTATAGAGAAAATTTCTCTACTATTTATAGCTACACAAATGCTGATAATCCAATAAAAATGATAATTTCAGATAGCCTGAACAATTCTACACCTGGCAACAGGATTTCTTTTATAAATTTCGTCCATCAAAGGAATTTACGAGTACTTGAAACACACAATACCATATTTTAATCCCAAATCATTTAAAATAATAAAAAAAAATTGCATTTTCTTTTAAACGAAAACTGCATCAAGGTCTAAAATCGCTTTCTCTATTATGGAGTACAATAAAAAAATTTCAATCCAAGACGGCAATAGTTTTACTCGATAAGTAAGTCTCGATAGGTTTACTTTGAGGTGAGCGATTCCAATAGGGTTAGTACACAGAAGTCTTAAATTGTATTAAGGCTGCTATGTACTAAGAAAAAAAATCGTATTTCCCTTTTCCTCTTCTTGCAGACTCTTGTGGTGGGAGGAGTCCAGTTGACAGTTCGAGAATTCCACCCCCCCCTTAGGATTGACATTTTGAGGGATTACAATGGCTCTGTTTCAATAGGGGGGTTGAGCGCTGCCCCCAAATTTTTTATATAAAATATATTTTTGTCAACTATTTACATATACATAAATGCTGATAATAAAAAAAAAGAATTGATATTGTCAGATAGCCTGAACTTTTCTGCAAAGCGCTACAGGATTCATTTTATAAATGTGTTCCACCGAAGGAATGTATCAGCGTTTAAAACACACTGTACCAGATTTTTCCCCGAATAATTTAAATTTTAAAATATTAATTTCATTGTTTAAAAAAAAAGAAAAATGTACACAAATGTAATTTTTTTTTTCTATGATGGAGTACAATTTTAAAAAAAAACTTTGAACCCAAGTCGGCAATCCGTGGACAAATTTTCTCCATAGGTTAACATTGAGGTGAGCGAATCCAATGGGGTTAGTACATAGCAGCCTTAAGCAGTTCCATAATACAGCTTTCAAATTAAAAAGAGTTTTAAAAAACTTCTTAAAAAATCGAAAGAAAACATAATTTATTTACATAAAAATAAATTTAAGTTATTTTACAATCATATTTTTTTCTATTTCTGCCATAAATTAGATCAGAAATGTGTAAAGAAAAATTAAATGATTTAAATCAGTTTTTCTCAGTTCCAAGTAAAATACTTTATTTAGTCAGTAACAGCTAAAAAATCTTATACTTGTGCATATACAATTACGACACATTTTTTTTAATATTGTATTTATTCTATAAAGCTATTATAAACAGAACAAATATAACAAACTAGCTGAAAACCCACGCTTCGCTATGGAGTACATTCAAATTAAATACAACGGTCAACGTATGCAATTTATGCCAAAAAATAAATATATATATTTATAATAAATGCGATGATCAATGTATACAATTGATGTAAAATATATATCTATCTATATATATATATTTATAAAAAAATCGTAAGGGATATGCATTTTTTTTCGATAATATCCAATCGTCTGCTGCATTAGAGAGAGAAAAAAATATTTTTTTTGTCTATTTAGTTGTTACGCACGTGACGATAAATTTATTGAAAGTACCAGAAAAAGAAATCACGTGATCAGCATTTAATAAATTAAATTCTAAAAATTAATCTTTAAAAATTCACCAAAAATCAGGAAATGGAGGTACAAATTCGAAAAAAATTTCATTTTGAAGGAATTTTTATGATTTTTCTCGTGATATAAATTTTATAACCCTCAATGTATTATTTTAAATGCAAACGTAAAAAAAAGTTTAAAAAACAGCTTAAAAATTTAATTTAAAAAAATCTAAGATGAATTTTTGAAAAATCTTTCTTAGTGCACCCCAACACTATTAGAAGAATCGCCATGCAAAATTTCAGCCCTTTAGGTCCAGCGGTGTGGTCTGTGCGTTGTATGTCAGTCAGTCAGTCAGTCAGTCAGTGAATGAATGGGTCAGTTACGGAACTGTTTTATATATATAGATATAATGGAAAAATCTGAACACATGAATATTCATAAGTGTAAATTAAAGCTAAAAAGAAATAAAATTTATGTTAAATTTTAAGATTTAATCATTCTAGTAAATTAAAGAAAATTGGTATTACTTAAAATTGATTATGTATTTCATCCATTACAACAACAAAAGGAAAATTATTCAGAATACTAAGCATTAGAAGCTATGTTACACGGAGTTCAAAATATGTCAACACTCCTGCCCAAGAAATTGCTATTTCTTAAAATCTATATATTTAACTATCTACAATTAATGTAATTTACTATTCACAATCTATATAACTGAAAATTGTGGGTCCAGGCATAGCTTAATTTTGTGGGAAAATTTTATTACCATCATCATAATATTTCCCCTATATTTTGTTTTAATAAATTTTAAATATAATGTTTGTATTTTCCCGAGTGGCAACAGTGTGTTATCTGTGTGTATGGAATAAAAATGGTGAAAAGCCTGTGGTCGGGAGTTATATTTCCATTATACAAATTTACATATCACTTTAAATTACTTATCCATTTAAAAGTTGAAAGAGATGTCAAAAATTTATTCTTTTAAAGCTGCTGTGTACTTACCTTATCGGATTCGCTGACCTCAATGTTAACCTATGTAGAAATTTGACAATAATACGGAGCCCACGGATTTCGCCAATAGAATCGCCCTGTAGAATCTGAAGACCACGTAGCAATACATGCGTACTCAGCCTATGATTATGCACCTGTCCGGTTAATTCAGTGGTTCCCCTCCGGTGGTACGGGAATTACAGGTGGTACCGCATCGGGAATGGCCCGGTACCACATATAAAAAAGTTTCCAAATAAATGGGGATTTTTTAAAGCAATGTTCATTAAACTAGATTGGCCGTATATATCCGATGACAATCAGGTGTTAAATTAAAATTCCTTAAAAGTTTAAAATAATAATTTTATTTTTAGATTTTCATACAAAGTAGTTTTCATACCCCCAGAAGGCCCTTCCTCAAGCCAGTGTGTGTTTGTGTGTGGGGGGGGGGGGTCCGTACATGTTTCAATTTTTGGCTTAGTGGTCCGCAGACTTCTACGGGTTGTGAACCACTGGGTTAATTAGTATACCCCTGGGCGCCGGACGGACAGTACAAATCTGCTGACCAATCGAGGCAAACCGGTACCACAATAACCTATGTAGAAAATTAGACTACTATTTACAGCTCCATAAATGCTGATAATGCAATAAAATTGGTATTTTCAGATAGCCTGAACTTTTCTGCACCTTGCAACACGATTCGTTTTACCGGGTGGGCAAAAAGTTCGTATAAACTTTAAAAATTCATAAAAACCGGAAAAATAACCAAAATAAAAAAAGGTTTGCAGGTTTAGCATCGGTAGATCATGGGACTTTTTTTGAGACATGAAAAAAGTAACTCAAACAAACAGCCGACAGGTGGCGCTTGTATAACCGAATTCTGCGGAAATATCCAAATGAGACGGTTATAAGAACGTGCGCTCCTAATCCACAACCAGTTCACCGTTCTTCCGCGATCCGCCGAGAAGTGTCATGTATACATCCGGACCTGTCATTGCTGGATTTCTGACTAGCCTGCAATGCCTTATTCCCTGTGGTGGGGTTCATGTGGAACACCTACTACTGTAATAAACGTTTTAGAATCATTCTTTTCGTTATTTGCGTATCTTTTCTTTGATTTGTGTAAGTCAGCGCCACCTGTCGGCTTTTTTTTGAGTTATTTTTTCACCTGTCTCAAAAAAATCCCGTGACCTAGCGAAACTAACCCTGCAAACCTTTTTTTTTATTTTGGTTATTTTTCCATGTTTTAGGAATTTTTAAAGTTTTCACGGAATTTTTGCACACCCCGTATAAATTCCGTCCATCAAAACAATTGAGGAGCGTTTAAAACACACTAGACCACATTTTCCCCAAATAATTTGAACAAAAAAATATTATTTCCATTATTTTCTAAATGAAAAATACCCCTAGGTAATTTTTTTCCTCTATTGTAAAATTTCTTTCTCTATTACAGGGTACAATTAAAAAAATTCTTTAAATCGAAATCGGCAATCCTTAGACACATTTTCTCCATAGGTTAACTTTTTATATACCATGTTTGTAAATTTTCTGTTGAATCATATAAACTTGACAATTCTATGTATTAATGAATACTTTTTAAAAATTTTTTTGATGAATTTTTCCATCAACTTGAAAGAAAATCATCAAATGCGTAATCAATCGTTTAGCTCGAGAGTTGGAAGTTAACTTGTGTTTATCTTTCCGTTCCCGTTCCGGCCGATAGATGGCTGCACCAGTCTACAAAACAGAATTTACTGAAAACGTATTCATTTCTGCTTAAAAATGGCTAAAAGTATTAAAATAATGCATTGTCATCGTGGTCTGAGCTATTCTAAAAGCTCAAATGTCTAGTTAGTCGGGAGCTTAGTTAAAAATCGAGCATTGTACTGGACAAACACACACAAACAAACAATAAAGCGAGTTAATAAAACATGGTAACAATGTCACTCAAAATAGGACAAATTGGAAAGTGTTTCTGTAAAAGTTATGAGAATTTTTCGATTGACTGATAGATTTTATTGATTTATATAGTTTTTCATTGACTCGTATGATTTTATTGATAAATATAATATTTAAACATTTTAAAAATTAAAATGTACTTTAGGCGCCATTATTTATAAATTTGTGAAGTAATTACTAAAATTAGGGTAACTCTAGGATAGATGGCCATAGAGGAGAGATGGCCAATCTAAATAGTTCCAAAACTTGATCATAAATGTCAGTTTAAACTTTTTTCGTAGGAAATGTTCAACGAGTGCATTCATTGCAAGGTGCAGCTGTGTCTTTCGATTATAAAAAGTAAGTAAAATTTTAATGTTTATTTAATTTAGTGGTTGAATATTTTTGTTGAGTTAGGTATCTGAATGTTTTTCAATACATACGTTACATTTTTTTTTTACTTTACGGATTTTAAGGCACGTATATAATGCAATCTTAGTTTCTAAGCCTAAAACAAAGACGTACAATGGCGGGGGGACGCTTTAAATTGGGTGGACATCTGTCCTTCAATTTCAGGATAGATGGCCACATAAAATCGAGGGAAGGTGACCACCTTTAATCAATATTTCAAAATTATACGGAGTGAGGATTTTAAATACATATAATAATATTTAAAATAATTATATAACTTTTATGTTCATAATTATATTAATTTATATAATTGTTTCAATTTTAACTAATATAAATATTTCAATAGTAATAATAATAATAATATAATATGTCAAACGATTTTTTCCACTTTTTGAAGATGCCAAATAAATACATAAGAAAGCCTCATTCAAACCGAGGAACCTGGAGTCAAAATGATTTGTCCAAGGCAATGGAGGTTGTGCAAACGGGATCATATTTGGTAAAATGACCGTTTGTAGCATTTCACATTCCACGCAAGATTTTGGAGCTCCGATTGAAGACCAATAATTCCAATAAAAGCAGCATGGGTCCTGGTCCGATGTTTGGAAAAGAAAACGAAGAAAGATTAGTAAAACAGATTAAACGAATGCAGAAACAAGGATTCTCATTTACTCGAGATGATGTGAGAATTCTCGCTTTTGAATTTGCCAAAAAATTTGATATAAAGCACCGTTTTAATAATACAAGTGACAACAAATAAAACCACGACACTTCCAGTAGCGAAGAAGAGGAAATACGTTTGAAATTATCAGATTCTACAGATTCCGAGGGAATAGAATTTGATGAGGATCACTGTGTTGGTTGTGGAGAAGAATACAATACCACAACCAAAGAGGATGACTGGATAAAATGTATAAAGTGCCTGAAATGGTTCCATGAAACGTGTACAAACTATCAAGACCTTCGCCAAAAATGTGGTAAAATTTTATTAAAAGTGAAGGTTTGAAATAATACTTAAAATGTTGTTTATTCGAACTTTATTCACTCTTTTCCGTGATATAATTGCATTTTTATAAATTGCTATATGATTTTAATGATTAACTATATGAATTGTGTTGTTTTTTGCTATTTTAACTTCACTTTTTCTTTCTTGCATTGGATGGCCATCTCTCCAAGGCTTGAAGGAGAGATGGCCATCTGCCATTTTAATTTCAAACTAGGTTTCCCACTTTTTGTTCTTAATGTTTAATTATATTTTGCCCAAAATATGATGAGTATATGTATGAGAATTTTAAATATGCATAAATATTTCTTGTGCTTGCATTCTAAGAATTTTTATTTCAATCTTTAAAAACTATGGACATCTACCCTAAATTATTAAAGAAAAACTGAATACGTAAGAGTTGTGCTTTTGAAGAAAATGGCATTATTAACTCTGAAAAAAAACCACGAATTGCTATTTACTGAATTTAAAAATTTTCAAAATGGGGCTAAAACATTTTTTTAGGTAATCAAATTCTTTATCCCGTCCTAAATAGAAAACACGAAATAAATGAAAGAACAAACTTTAACTTCGTTTTTTAACGGCAAGACAAAATAGTGTACAGGCATCTTTTTTTAACTCAGAAAAAAAAGGACAAAGGTTTATTCTTTTAATCTTGTGAGAAAAAAAAAAGATTTTATGTTTACAATCTCTAAACATGTATTACACAATCCTGGGAATTTTATTTTTCTTCTGTTACTAGAAGAGGAAGAACAATAGAATATTTTTATAGACATATTTTCGAGCATAAACAAAAATTTTACGTTTCATTAATATTCGAATAAGCATTATCAAAGTCTCTCTATTAAATGGAAGAAAAAATCCATTTTTGATTTTTTTTATATTCTCGGCATATAAAATGTTGTAGCACGTAGACAAAATTGCTTTTAAAGGCATGTAAAATGAACGAATGGGTTTATGTACTGTTTTGCAAATGAATTAATTTATGCGCATTAATGCTTGCAATAATAGTTGTGGGAATACGGTAAAACTTCGTTCATCTGGACTAACTGTGACAATAGGCAATCTGGATAATCGAAAATCCAGATAATCCGGGTAATATGGGTAATAAGCAAAACAAAATCCTTAACTAAGCAGACTTAATACTTATTACGATAAAAAAACTATGTATTGTAACAAAATTACATAGTATTGCTTACAAGACATTAAAAATATAAAAAAAAAATCACATCATTTCTAAACAAAGAATTGATAAGTCTAGTAAAGCTTTCTTAAACTCAGCATAAAGCATTTTATTACCATAATTTATTGTACAGTCTACGCAGGAATTGTACACTGAATCAAACTAAAAGGGAACATTTGGTGTACTTGTAGTTGCGTTCTTGCTATCATAGTTAAAGATTATTATCTAATGTGAACATTAAAAAAAAATAATGTCTACAAATCTGATCAAGATAAACGAGGTTTTACTGTAATAATGTTACCCTAACGTCAGTTATACATATATATATTAGCTCGAGGTAGCCTATTGGTAACTCGTCGGCTTTCGGTACTGAGGGTGCTCAGATTCAATCCCGACAATCGCTATTTGGTGGAGACCTGTATTACCACAGGGCGTAGACTCTGGATTTTGAGTTGAGTACATTCCAGACCACACAAAGTATTTGAGGCGTTCCCGTTCAAAAGAGGTAAATGCAAATATATCCAAAAAGTATTTTTCCCTGATACAACAGTTTTTTCCAAGGCTAATGGCGTGGAAAAGGGCGTAAGTGCCTAGCACAGAACTGAACTAAACTAGCTAGGCACTTTTCTCCCTTTTCCATTATATTAGCCTTTGAAAAACCTTTGTATCAGTGAAAAAATTATCTTCGGAAATTTACCTCTTTTCAACGGGAATGCCTAAATTAAGTATTTTCCCAGGAGGTTCCCTTTTGGGTTCCAGAACATGAAGTGGCCCATAAACCCCAAAATGTTTGGGCCCAGATATCGTAACCACGTTTAAACAGCCGTGGCTCCGGAAAGTTTGGCAGTACCACGAACCGAGATCATTTTGGTTTTGATCTGAGAGCATTTTACTGGTAAACTTCTACAGCCCCATGACTCAATTTAACAATTAAACCAGAAACTTTGGGTTCCAAGATTGTGTTGCCAGAATTGAAACACTTCCACTTCTTGAAGAATGGCACTTGCTAGGGTTATGTCACTATAAATTAAAAAAATAATAGAAATAATTTCTAACACTTCTCTGGTACTAATCCCACTGGCCTTGATACGGCCCGATTTAAGTCTGCTGTATACTAACTTTATTGGATTCACTCACCTCAGTGCTACGCTTATGGAGAAAATGTGTCTATTATTGACAGCTGCATAAATACTGATAGTCTAAAAATAATTATAAGATAAAAAAACTTTTTATATACCATGTTTTAAATTTTCTGTTGAATCATATAAACTTGGCAATTCTATGTATTAACTAATACTTTTGTAATTCTTTTTTGATGAATTATCCCATCAACTTGAAAGAAAAGGAATTTAATTGGAAGTTAACTTGTGTTTAACTTTCCGTTCCCGCCCCTGCCGATAGATCGCTGCACCAGTCTATAAAACAAAATTAACTGAAAATGAATTCAATGCTGCTTCAAGATGGCTAAAAGTATTAAAATAATGCATTGCCATCGTGTTATGGACTATTCAAAAAGTTTCAAAGGTCTAGTCAAAGGCTAGTCGGGAAGTTAGTTAAAAATTGATTGCAAAATTTGTACTGGACAAACACAAACAAACAAGAAAACGATTAAAAAAAACATGGTAAAAATTGTATTTTCAGATAGCCGGAACTTTTCTGCACCTTGCAACCAGCTTCATTTTATGAGTTTCGTTCACCAAAGGGGTTGATGAACGTTTAAAGGACACTATACCCGAATTTTTCTCCCGAATACCCCCGAAAAACTTTTTGTTTTTCTTCCGAAAAATGGCCTGAGGTGTAAAATTTCTTTCTCTATTACGAAGTCCAATTAACACTCCATAGGGCGCGTTGATCTGATAGATACACGAGTGTCAATATCTCTGCTTTTGTCCCCTAAAACTTGTTCTGACGACCTTGACCTTATCAGTATCTGTCCATCTGACCACCTGCTACTTTGGAATGCAGTAACGTCCAATACCGTGTAGGAGTATTTTCGTTCTCTCTTATACGTATAACGTTTCTCTCTTGAAGCTTTACGGAAGTATCAAGATTCCCTGTACGTTTTTTATATTTATCTTTTCCCATTATGAGTGCTAAACGCTATTTAGATATGAATAATCAAAAAGATCTTGAGCTAGTTCATAGTATTATATTTAGTGATGGAAATTAGGAATTAAATGCTGAAGAATTTGATGAAAGTGATGATGAGGAAGAAGATTTTTTACAAACATGTGAAGTTGATTCTGATAGCAGTGAAAGTGATTTTTAATGACTCAGAATTTGATTATGATGCTAATAATGATGATTTTTATGTAGGAAAATACAATAGTGCTAAATGGGCAAAATGGATCGGAAGAAAAAAATGTCAAAGGTAGATCGCAGAATATTAGCATAAAATCACCTGGAGTAATCGGAATTGCGAAAGGTATAAATCTATATACGACTCTTGGAACTATTTTTTTTATGACGAAATATTGGAAATAATTGTGAATGCACTAAAAGATACATTTCTGCAGTTTCTAATCTATGTAGTAGAGAAAGAGATGCAAGACTAACAGATAATATTGAAATAAAAGCCTTTATCGGTTTACTTCTATTAGCTAGTGTTCTGTAAAAAATAAAAATTGCAAAAAAATTTTAAAAACTAAAAACAGGTCCAGGTGTAAAAGCCTGTACCTAAAAAGAATAAATATAGAAGGTTTAAAGTAATACAAATTAACAGAAAACACATAAAACAGAGATGTATCTGACAGATACACCGCGCCCGATGACGTAAGTTTCGAGACGTGCCCGACGGAGTGTTAAGAAAAAATATTTCAATCCAGTTTGATAATCCTTGGACGCATTTTCTCCATAGGTTAACATTGAGCTGAACGAATCCAATAGCGTTAGTACCAGCAGCCTTAACCATTCTAACGCCGTAGATTACGTCAGTGCATTCACAATGCCGCCCAAAGCTAAATATCGGCATTCTTAACGTAAAAAAAATATATGAAGTATACTCGAAAACAATGGACTGGCGATACGGAGCTATATATTACCTATATTTCTCTGCCGGCCTCGGATAGGCATTGAAAATTAACGAGCGATATTTTATTTCCTTTGTCATTTTCACTCGCATTCACCAGAAAATAAAATCATTCTATATAATAAAAGATGAATAAGAGTTTTTATTATTTTATTCGAAACTTAACCATTTTAATTCATTACACAGTAAGAAGAATTTATTATAAAGGGGAAATATTCTCGTCATGTCCCTCATTTGACGTCTATAAAAGGCAATTATTTAGCTTTTAGGATATCTCTCGATTTTTTTATTGCAATGCTAATAATTTTTTTTTTACATCCGGAGGGCAAAACATGCAGATTGAAAATGAATTTTCAAGCTCTATCGTTCTTCACTACCAGAAAATTAATATAATTCTAAGATAAAGGTTAACTATGTTTCATAAAAGTATTTTGTGTTAATCTTAACTGCATTTAAATAATGGATTCAATTTGATGTGCTGTTACTTCTTAATAATGCAATATCGTTCACTCAACATCATTCATGAATGAATGCAAAAGAAGGTGTAAGATGTATTTAGAGGGTTTTTTCCTCCTTCCTCTAAGTGTTCTGTAATTTTGCAACCCCTGGTGGTTGAAATCGATTTGTGAAATAAACGGCTGACCGGCCGACCGACCAAACGACCTCGCCCCCTCCCCCCACATAATCTTATCTTAATCTCTATTACTCTTTTTCATAACAAAGATGCCTAGTAACCGAATGTTGACTTCTGTTACATGTGCAACCTATAATACATGGTTTAAACCCCAGAAATTTTGAAATGCTATTCTGAAATGCTATGGAATGCTATTCTGAGATGCTAATGGATTCTGAAATGCTATTGGTTGTTGCCCATGGGTTGACGAAAGATTTCGTTGCCATGGGGAAAATGACTTATTTGGCTACAAATGTGGGATGAATAAGACGCCTGTTCCAGCCTAAGGGTATTCCTTCGTAATATGTCATTATTACTTCATCCTTTTAAGTATTATTAATAAAACGTTATTTAGAAGTATTCTTCTGAATGATTACACAGGCCAACGATGAAAAAACTTTTTGAATAAATTTGCCTTATTCTTGTGGTTTTTAGTGTGCTGAAACCGAATATGACAATAACCAAGCCTTTTCACCCACCTTTTTTTTCACATTTCAACACTCAATATTTAAAGAAATGACATTTTTAGAGAATTCAGCGCCATTAGTTAACCACCAGCAATGTGGCTTTACCAAATTCCATTGTTTCTTATGTGAATGGGACAGTAGGGCAAAGGAACAACATTGGTCCAGAAAAATCTGGCCTGCAAGAAAATTTTAATGGAGAGAAGAACATTCTGCGCAAGAACCTCGTGGAACCTGAAAACATTCTGCTGCCACCTCTACACATAAAATTAGGACTAATGAAACAGTTTCTGAAAGCCTTACCCAAAGATGGATAATGTTTCAAGTATTTCTATGGGAAGTTTCCTCATCTATCAGAAGCAAAATTGAAAGAAGGAGTGTTTGTTGGGCCTGACATCCGAAAAATGATGTTCGATCCCAACTTTGAATCAAAAATGTCTTTAAAAGAGAGGGAGGCTTGGGTATCATTCAAGAAGACTGTGACGAAGTTCTTGGGCAACAAAAAAGAACCACATTATATTTCTATTGTAGCCCACATGCTGGAAAAGTTCAAAAAGTTAGGCTGGTTGATGAGCCTCAAGATTCACTATTTGAACAGTCACCATTATTTTTCCCAGATAATTTGGGTGATGTCAGTGAGGAGCAAGGTGACCGGCTTCATCAAGATATTAAATTCATGGAAAGATAGTATCAGGGCCGCTGGAATACCAATATGATGGCTGACTAATATTGGTCACTTCACCGAGAGGTTGAGCAAGCTATTCACAGAAGAAAACGCAATATCAGGAGCTTTAAGGAGCAGAGGGAGAGGAAATATAATCCAATGCACGAATAAAACCTATGTAGTAAAAAGGTATTTTCATGTTTATACTTGAATAAAAGTTTGTTCATATTGTAACATTTATTTATTTTTATTTTCTATGGTATGCTCGGCTAATTTTCTAGTTTCCGACGAAGTCATGTTGTGAAGAAACTGTGGGTGATAGAAAAAGATATGGATTCAGATATGGATTCAGCCCCAAAAATTGCATAAGAATCAGTTATTAACGGTAAAAAGTTTTCAAAAAGTCATTTTTCATTGGTCTGTGTTATGAATGTTTTATATATATATATATATATATATATATATATATATATATATATATATATATATATATATAATTGCGAATTTTACGAGTCTATGGTAATCTAGGAAAATATGAGAGTTACTGCCAAATTGGCGATGGATTGGTAAATTATTTAGGCTGCCAAATTTGGCGATATTTCGTCACATTTGGCTACATGGTGCCAAATTGTTGCCAACCTGCTTGTCTAGACCGTTCTGGAAGCTTCTGGGGATATCTAGATGACTGACCGACAGGGGGCGCTTTGGAAGTTTATAAATATACCTGACATTGGCATTGGAACTCAGCTCTTTTGTGAATCGAATGTGTTGAAAGTGCGTTAGGCGTGCATTGTATTGAAGACTCTGGTATCCTGACTTGTGTTTTTAGAGTTTTCTGCTGTATAGTAGACAGTTGTTACGTGTTTTCTGTTTGAATTTGTGTATGCGCCTGAGAACTTACATAATAATAAATTTTATTTTGTGTGCAGTTTCTGAAGAGATTTTATTCAATCCTAACGAAGCCAAGAAAAACGGAACAATATATACATATATAGCCACTGACTAACGACGTAAGCTAATGCTTCAGAGATACTCCTAAAGAGGTGAAAGGTTGACAGTTTTTAAAAATCCTTAAAATGCTACCATTTAAGTGAAATTTTCAAGTAATTAGCATTTTGATTAATACTAAAATTAAAAAAATAAATACAGACAGTACATGCACAAGTTACAGATTTCATTTTTTTTTTCATTTTTTCACAACTCGTTTGCACAATTTAAACATTAAATATATATCTCTATTTAAATATGACAATTAGAATTATCAAATAAATTTACACAAAGTTTCAATGGTTATCACCTTTTGAGAAACTGTAATGAGAAGTTTACATTAGATTATAATGTCAAATATGCTACAGCATTTGACCTTTTATGCAAACATAATTTCCTTTAAATATTCCACAACGCCTTGAATTTAAAACATTTAGGAAGCGTTTCTCGGAAAAATTTCTCTTCTAACCGTAATGTTAATTCTAAAACTTCTTTGGGTTTTAAGTCGGAGTAATCTGTAATTCAATTATCATTGAGCCATTGTTTAGAATAAAGCTTCTGTAACTTAGAACAAAGGGATCAAGGAGGCGGAAATCTTCAACTTCTATAACACATATATTAATTATACTAATACATCGTTTCTTACTCATCTTCAGTGGAAGACCAGGCCAATGCTCATGAATAAAGTAATGAGTTTCTGAATTATCTGATGCTAAAACTTCATTTGTCATCGTTTTTGAAAGATGAAAGGATTATTTAGTATGTGGCAAGTTTTTTAAAAATGGAAACCTAGAATATGGGTTTGTATTGTGATAGAATTAACTCATTAATTATTATGAAGTTACAGTAAGATGCAAACCACTGAAATGTTATTTTTATTCTAATGGCAAATTTTTGACTACTTCATCTGTACGAATCTTTAAATACTTTATGATCTTTTAAACCCTTTAATATTTTAATATCATTTCGGTTACCCTTTATTTAATTTTAATAGCATGAAATACCTACGTTTAACCCAGTTAAGACCGCTCCTTCTTTCCTGTATTGGAAATGCACCAAACAGTTTTTACATTTTTTAGAACATTAAATACACTAATAAGTTGTTTCCATAAAATTAAATTTATTTTTACGAAAGCTACAAAATGTTGCTTTTTCGCAACATCAGTTCAAAACGATATACATTTTATTTATTTGTTTTAATCATTCCGCATGAAGAGGTACATTACACTTATTAAATACAGTAATTGTTTGACTTTTGTAGTGTTTAAATCTTTTTTGTTTATTTTCACTATTTTTAGTAATAATATGGCCTATATTGTCTTTACGAGTTTCGTTGAGAATTAGATTTTGAATTGAAGATGGTCTTCCAATATGTGAAATTTCAGGTAAAACAGATTTCATCCGTATTTCTTCAAGTCTTTTTATCAAAGATATGGCTCTCGGAAAGATATAGATTTCTGAAACTCTTATAAACTTATTGTCGTGTTGCTACATCCAGTTTTTAAGTCAATTTGGCTCGTATCGTAAATTTATTTTGGTTAGTACAATGTATTTATTTTTCTTAGGATTTATTTTGGTGCGTTGTGTTTAATATTTATTTTCTTGAATACAACCCAAAGCTCTGGATGTCAAACTTAGCAACCGAACAAAAACCAATGCACTATTCTCAATTTTAGATTATGTGAATTAACATCAACAACCTTCAATTTAGACAAACTAAAGAGTTTAACAAAAGAAAACTTTATTTACACACTTAATATTTACAAGTAACAAAAATAATCTTTCATTTTCTGAAATCAATGCACAATAATAAATTTTATCTTTCAAAACATATATTTTATAATTACTTTGCCAAAGTAAGGGAGCGTCCCTAGCGCAACAACAAAATAACTTTACTATTCGTTCAACACTAAACACCTTCTCACTAAAAAAATTCCTTCCTCACGAAAAACTAAATTTACTTAGTCTGAAGTGGAATTGAACAATTCAAAATCTAAGATTTAACACTCACCCCAATTATTCTTCATCCATTCAAGGTGCTATCTTGGCCTTCTCGCCTCGCCTAGGGTCAGGGGTCACGCTGCTACACCGGGCAGGGGGCTAACTCTATTCCTTTCACGGTGAATAACCACTTTCTCTCAGTCCATAATTGTAGCCGGGCTTTCCTTGGCGCGTACCTTCACTATCTTTGCACTGGCGCTGGGTATTTCTTCACGCCGTGAACGGTACGCTGGGCTCTTCTCGTCGTGTAACTTCTCGGCTGTGGCACGGGAGCTGAGTCTCTTGGTCTCGGCTGCAATCTGGGTGCGGACCTCTCTATTTCACTTGGTCAACGCAGTCTCGCAGTTGCCTTAACAGGTTTATGTGGACTCCTCAAGTCCACTTAAAGTTTAACTTTTTAAGTCGTGGTGGAGATGGGGACCTACAGCCTCCCCGATCCATACTCTCTCTCCCTCTCCTTTTTTCAAACTCTTCTATATATTATTTTAATCCCCTTTCATACTTATGACTCCACCTTCTCATAAACTTCAATCAGCCAATCCGGATACCGTAAACTTTTCATTTGCTGTACTCCCTCTCTCACCTTCTCATTGGTTTCTTAACTCAAAAACATTACGCCCTCGCTGCCTGCCCTTGCGACCACCCAAGGTTTTCAAAAAGGCCACTTTCCGAACCGTACTGCCATAAATCTAACATAAAAGGCTTTTGTAAATATAGCGTCATCGTTTGGTTCCGTCACCTTATCTGTGTCTCCATCTCTGACCTTCCCATCTTCAAATCTCATAAAACTGTCTTGCAACAGGCTACGTCCTAAATTACTCCACTCAACTCTATAATTATCTGTCGGCGTTAAATTTGATTCCGACTTTTATCGAAAACATGTAATAAAGCCAGTTTTTTATTTAAAAGCGCTTTACTACACTTATTATAGAATTCATTGCATCCATATAGAGTCACCATTTTCCAAATACAATATGCTCCTTTTTCATACTACATATTGCTTTCTTTTACATTTATTAGAAAAAATGTGTCTTTCACCTATAATGTCTTTATGTGATTCGACACTTTCACATAAAATATCATCATCCATAGCTTCTTCATCCGTCAAATCATTCAGATCTGGAGGGATAATGACGAATTATGGTTCATCACTAACATCTGTTAAGGACGAATATGAAATATCATCATCATCGAAATTGTTAATATCTGCGATTGGTTAAAATTATTTCAATGCGTTGACGCTGACAGATTCTATGTGAAGAGACCCTTAAAGCAGTAAGGATTTATGAGTGGCTATGCTGCCATTATATTCAAAAACAAAATTTTATTAATAGCCTAAAACAAACAAAGTACCGAAAGCACGGTAGCAGATACTGTGTTTTCCCTTTGTTGGGTTATCACTAAGCATTTCTTAGCATTGTTAATCATCAACAGTATTTCACATTGTTACAACAAAACTGCTACGCAACAGACGTTTTCTAACGCCGCCATTTTAAACCGAGCGCTCATTTGTGACGGTTTAAGCTTCTAAAACCTCGTTGAATTTTGTGTTGTTTTATACGACAGTGCTATCAAATTTTAATATATTTTTGGCGTTTATTTTGATTTATTCTCAATTGTTCACAAATACATCATTCGCCATGCTATTTCTTATAATTGCTGTGTTCTTGTATGCTATGTGGGACGCATATTGGTTTTTGCTTGCAGCAATTGCAATATTCCGTCTGTACGCTTTTATCGCAGAAAATAAAAGAAAAGAGAATGTTGTAAAGGAGGCTGGCAAGGATATTGCTGAAGATGAGTCCGATCTTTGTTACGAAACTGCCACACAAAGTTCTAACGACGAATATCTCATGGCCAGACCTCCGAAACCTCCACGAAAACCTCCAAAACAGCCTCTTAAACTTCCTAAGCGTCGGTACAAGCTCATGAACCGGTTCTTAACCGACTGTCTTGACTATATCCAGACCGGAGACGTTGCGGGGACCTCGGATCCTTGCAGCAACCTCCAAACCGAGGAAAAAGAAATGAAATCTGAAAAAGAACTACGTTTCCGACTTCGGTTTAAGAGACGAATCAAGCGTCTTATTTTCGGATGTATTTCGTATGGAATTAAGGATTAACAAAACTTACGCAAATGGACAAAATTTCTGAAGACATTTATTGAAAACAAAAACCGAAATTTGGAAACAGCATTTTTTTAACACGTGTATTAAATCACTGTCCGTTTACAAAACTTTGCATTTCAGTACAATTTCTGGTTTATGATGATTTTGCTCATCGCTCCCTTCTGTTAGTTTTATCATCCAGCAATTCGAAATCATCACTTTCACATGTCTTTCACTGACTATCTGTTTGTTCGTCACCACTCTGAAGCCATCCTCTTCTCTACAAGAGCTGTCAACATCAGGCTCAAATCTTTCTCACCACCACAGCCTACAACACCAGGCTGAAGCCATCCTCTTCTCCACAAGAGCCGTCACCATCAGGCCCAGATCTTTGTCTCCACAACAGCCGAGAACACCTGGCTCAAATCATCCTCTTCTCTACAAGAGCCGACAACATCAGGCTCATTTGCTTCTCCTCTCCATCAAAGCCGACAACATCAGGCTCATACATGCTTCCCTATCCGAGAGTCAACAACATCTGGCTCTAAAATATAACCACCGTAGCATCGTGCCTCTCCACACCATCAAAAAGGCGAGAAACACGCCAGCACACTACCATCGTGCTGCGCGGATGGTCTCGCTGTAAAGGGGGGGGGGGTGTGTTAAACAGCCTGCCTCCAAATGGTACTCCCCGGGCAACGTTCCTTCCTCAAAAAAGAAACGGCTAAAGGGCTGAAGAAATATTTCATAAGCACGTGAAATCGAACAGGAACTTAATCTGTTGAACTGGGTGAAACCTTTCACAAAGGACTACCTCGATAAATTATCGATGATCGCTCGAAGACCAGTTTCTTTTCACGAAAGACTCTTTAAAAACACTTTTACTAACTGCAAACCATTCTTATTTTTTCATTGTTATTTTGACAAACATTGTGTGTACTGTGCATTCTTCTCAGGAATTGCCAAAATAAAAGTTTTTGTACGTTTGTAATATGTTTCTGAAGTGAATGACATTTTTGAGTTTTTGTTGTACTGTTGAGAGTTTTTGACCCATGTCTTAATAACAATAACGGATTGGATGTAAAAGTTAACTTAACAGGTAACGTAAAAGCGTATGAAAGCTCAAAAATGCATGAGGTTTTTTTAGCTTGAATTTGCTTTACTGAATGTAAAATTTCTTAGACACTAAGTAATTGTTGTGCCGCTTCGACTCCCCGTCATAGAAAATATATTGGGGACTTTAAAGCAGAACAGATTTTTTTCGTAGTTGAAAAGGCAGGAAATGGAATAAATACACGAATAATTAGAATATGAACCAAAAATAGGGCGCGAAATAAATTTTTTTGTTCCTAATTTTATTATAATGTTGAATTTTCGGTGGTTTTGAAGCTATAAAACCTTTTTATTTTTTTTAATCACTACCGGCTTTGCTGATCACTTCTTGTGTTCAGCTGGACAAACGGTTAAAAACCAATGTTCTAAGAGAAAGGAAAAGAGCTGGAGACAAGAACAACGTGAAAGTGGTTAGAGAAGTGCGGAAAGTGGATATGTAATGACCTTTTTGAAAAATGTATGTGCAGAATGTTTTAATTACTTATTATTTTGAATGTATGGTTGATTTATAATAAACAATATTTAGTTTTCTAAAATGTAATTGTTTTATTTGCATTATATACTCCTTAAAACGTACAGAAATTATTAGGTTACAAAAAAGTTAAATACATATGGAAATAACACCGACATAAAAGTGGGTGACACTTTTAAGTCCCCCACGCGACCGTTCGTGTTACAGATAGAGACACGAGTATTCGAGGGTTAAGTGCTCTTTGCATTTAGTTAAAAGTTTTTTTACATTTTGGTTTTTTTAAAAAACGAGTACATTGCAACGCGCAATGAAGTTATCTGAAACAGAATTTCGATTTCGATACAGTGTTGAAAAAATATTGCACATTGAATTATTTGAAATCGTTGGCTACTTTTAGAAAGTGGGTATAGTTACATAACACGTTCAAACTGGTTTTTAATGTTCTTTAGGAGTAACATTTTTAGTTCTTCATGTTCCACAGGATAATAAAGCTAAAACTGTCGTATTTTTCTAAGACGTCAATTACTGGAAGAAACAACAAAATATTTTTTTAAGAAAACATTAAGAAGTTGAAACCAATAAAGATTCCGAAAACGATATGATAAGGTTGTAGAAGAAGTACAGTTAATTTTTAAAAAATCGATACAGTGTTGTGACAATAGTATATAAAGAAAAAGTAAATGACAAACAAATAGTTGAAATATTTCATTATGAAGTATTTCACAAAATTTCACAGAACTCACAAGTTTTGACAGATCTTATAGTCTATGTCATATAAGTAAAATATAACCAATTTCTTTTAATTCTTTCTGCAAATGGCTTTAAAAAAACGAAAATAGGAAATGCTTCTTATACTGCTCCTAGACTGCTTCACACTTTTATAAGTATGTTTTTCCCCTTTCACCAATGAAAAAAACTCTTACTTATTCATAATATTGAAATCCATGTTAAATATACAGCAATATTGCCAAAATTATTTCGATATTCATTAGCCAAAATACTATGCCAAAATTATGTGAACTAAGAAGAGTACAGTGTAATCGTCGATGCATACAACATAAAAAAATACTTAATGGAAGATTAATTTGAAGAACTCTTTATCAGGTTTCAAATTATAACAATAATTAGTGGATATATCTGTAATCATACTAATTAGTGTGGCATAATTGACTGTTTGTTTAAGAGCAGTTAACCCACGTTTATTTTATGCACATTAGTGTGTTAATCTATACCGTTCTCTCCCGGTCTTAAAAACCACGGAATACTAAAAACTAATTCTGGCTGCTTCTTTAAAACTGTTTCCGAATTTCTAAATTTGATAAGATCTGGAACCGTATGTATTCCTGGACGTATTCTGTTTAAGTATTAACCTTAATTCATTCTAACCCGAGTCACCTATTTTTATAATAATAACACCTGCGATCCCCATAACTGATAAGTGCCTTAAACGAACGTATTGTAAGGTGCAAAACAGTTCAGGCTTTCTTAAAATAACAATTATATTGGATTATCAGCATTTAAGTAGCTGTAAATCGTAGACACGTTTTCTCTATAGGTTAACACTGAGGTGAGAGAATCCAAAAGGGTTAGTACATAGCTGCCTTCAGCTGTAAAATCAGGAAAGCCATATTAATCATTTAAGACCAATACTTATTCATTGGATCATGAAATTGCAAAGGACCTTGAATTTTTACGTTATGTATGCAAATGTAATGAATTTATTGAAACATACCGTCCTGTAAATTTTAAGATAATTTCTTTGAAAAAATGAGGTGCTCAACAGGTAATAAAAAATGTTGAATCACAAAGAAACATTAAAAGAGTCTATATATATATATATATATATATATATATATATATATATATATATATATATATATATATATATATATATATATATATATATATATATTTCGTGTACATGATTTAAAATAATCATTATTACCGATGAAATCCTTAAAACAAAATCAAAGATAAAACTAACGTAAAATTGATTTATCTCGGACCGAAAATTAAATAATTTCTATGGAAATATATCAATTTTGAAGCAAGCATATATCTACCAATTCATGTTATTTGTTTTTATGATTAGAAGCATTGGTTTTGTTTGTATTTTGGAATTGAAACTAAAAAGGCATGAAAAATATGTAAATGTAGATTTTTTTAAAACTTTACTTTCTATCCATATTCAGATCATTCCGATTAATGAATATTTGTAAACCTTTTTCATGGAATTTATGTTACGTTAAGACAAAATTTTGGAGAAATAATGTCCCTCACTCAGGTTTACCTAGATATTTGTTATCGGCGATGAACTTGGGTTTTTCACCAAAATTTGGTAAAGATGGTCACACAACACATCATATTTTGCTTTATTTAAAGTCTGGCATCTTGTAACATATTCCTAGCGAAGTAACATTAACATAATTGCAAAGTGATACCTACTGGTAGTGCGTCGGCTTTCAGTACTGAGGATTCTCGGATAGAATACTGACAAGCGCCTTTATCGGCTCTTGTCATGCCTTCAACGCTAGACCTGATATGAGCACGTTAAATCTGTAAAATTCGAAAGACCATCTTTGAAGTCACTGGGTGGGGGAAGGTACGATTCCCCAGATGTTGCTCCTGGGGTGCTCGTACAAAATCGTGGTGGCACCTATCCAAGTAAATATACAGGGTGTCCATAATTAAACTTCCCTACTTTAAAATTGTCTGCAGTCGAAACTATTCTTCAGAAAGTTATGGAATTTTGTGTAGGAAATATTGAAGGGATGGAAATATGTTTGAGCGAATAAAAAATTAGTTCAAATTTCACCACCAGAGGTCATTTTTCGATGAATTACACATTTAGCCAACATTTACTAAAGTTAAAAAAAATTATTACAAGACATGTTGAACATGACGGCCATCATTTTCAGCTACCATTTGAAATTGCAAGATAGCATGTTCTCTAAAGTTGACCGCAGTGTGTCCGGGGAAATGCTGAGAACATGTCGTGAAATGCTGTCTTTCAGTTCGGGTATAGTTCTTGGTTTATCAAGACTGACTAGAAGTTTCATATGCCTCCAAAGCCAAAAGTCACATGGGGTGAGGTCTGGGAAACTCAATCTGGTAATCGTAACGATGGCATTCTGATTAGCAATAGATAGCACGCTGAAAATCAAATCTCCATGAAAGTTTCTAGGTTTTAGAACAGCTTCTGCTCTACGTCGACAAAAATTGATTTGCATATTTGTTTTTTCTTCGTTCCTTCAAATCTTTTGTCCGAAAATTAGTTATCGAACAATTTTCCTATCGACTTTGCAATCACTTTAAAGATTGAAAAATTTAATGAGTATGAATTATTGTGTTAGGGTGACTTATGCATAAAAAGATGGTGAAATTTTAAGTAAAGAACCAGTCGTAAATGTGTAATTCATCAAAAAAAACCTCTGGTGCTGAAATTTTGAACTAATTTTTTTATTCACTCAAACAAATTCCCATCCTTTCAATATCTCCTACACAAAATTTCATAACTTTCTGAACAATACAGTGGTGACAAAAAGTCCTGAACACACTAATTATTTTGCCTAATTTTTGTGTTTGACTTAATTGTTCGTTATGAAATTGTCGTACTATCTTAACTATTGTTATTAATTCTAATGTATTTTTTCATGCTGATTTCAAATCTTTCAATGCCGCAAGTATTTTTTGTAGTACAGCAGCCTGAACACAAAAATGTATAGTATGTACAGGATAACACAATATAAAATAACATAATATACGTAGTAGAATACCCCAAAAATGGTTACAAATACGGTACATTTAATATGTATCTTGAAAATTTGGTTGTTACATGCTTGAACATCAATATTTTATGGGCCAGCCGCTTCCTTTAATTACGGCTCTACATATTTTTGGCATGGAATGCGCCAATTTCATAAGTTCTTTCGTGACAACATGGTTGAAGGAAAATATTAAAGCTTCATTTAACTCACATTTGTTTGAAGGTTTTTTTTTTTTTTTAAATATCATAACAAATTTTATGCCATAGGTTCTCTATTGTATTAAGATCTGGATACTGTCCTGGCCAGTTCATCCTATTCATATTATTGTCTTCGAACAATTTTTGGTCTTCCTTTGCACGGGGACATAGAGCATTATCGTCCTGAAAAATCCATAACTGATCCCCAAAATTTTCTCCCGCTGTTGGTAGCAATTTATTTTGTATTATTTCAATGTAATCCCTGGCTTTCACTGTTCCGCTCACGATGTGGAGTCTTCCAACACCACGAGGAGACATGGAGACCCATACCATTGCTTTCGTTGGGTGCTGTACTGTGGGCCTCAGAGACTCAGGGCTAAATTCGTCATGAGTTTGTCGTCTTACATAGACACTACTTTGGTTACCAGAAATACAAAACTGACATTCATCACTAAATATTACCTTTTCCCACTCTTTAATAGTCCATAATGACTGACCCCTTGCTCACGCCAATCTCCTCGTTGAAAATCGGTCTTTAATGGTTTTTGGGCGAGCTTTGCAGCCTCGTAATCCAATTTTCAGCAGTCTTCTTGTCACAATTCTTGGTCACACATTTACATTCGATGTCGAAGTCCATTGTTTCAAAATTTGAGGTGAATTAAGCTTTCTGTTTGAAAGTGAAATTCTGTGCAATACCCTGTCTTCAAGTAAAGTTGTTCTTCACGGTTGTCCAGATCGCTCCCTGTCCACAACAATATTTGTTTCAGAATATCTTTTCAACGTTCTCACGACAGTAGAATGACCACATGGTACTTTAGTGGCAATTTGGTGCATAGAATAACCTTCTTCCTTCAAAAGTATTATTTTGTACCTTTTATTATCAAGTAGAAATGAAAATTTACCCATGATTCCAATATTTTCCCCACACGCACTTCAAACTGCAACCCACAACTGCTTTCAGTACACTAAAACAGAGGTGGGGAACCCGCGGTCTTGAGGCCGCATGCTGCCTCCGTGATCGTCTCTTGCGGCCTTCATATAGACTGGCACTTGTATTAATTAATATTTAATTATATAGTTTACAACAATTTCCAAATCAACAGAATTAAATAAAGAACGACATGAATGTATTTACAGTGTCGGGCAAAATAAAGTTGACATTTTGAAATTGTTGTCTGAAGTCGCTACAATTGTATATTTATCCAAATGAGCTTCATTTACCTCGATTGTATGATACTTTAACTACTCTTTATATTGTAATTTAATGCTCAGAGTTTCTTAGCAATACTACCAGACATGTTATATGATCTCTACACAAAAACTATTTTCTTACTATTATTGTTGTGACTGACTCCATGTACGTTAAAACGTATTATTTTTTCTGCAAAAAAAAAATAATTAATAATTAATGTTATAACAAGTTTTTATCCTTATGTGAATAGAAAAATATTTTATATTGTAACTTTTTATGTCAAATAATGAATAAATAAGGACTTAATTTTTTTATATTTTTCTATATAATGCACCAAATTGTTTAAACTATATCTAACTATAATGATTTCATAAAAGTCGCATTTATAGGTTCATCAACTTATGCGGCCTCATTCATTACTACCTAATTTACATGAGGCCTCTAATGGTAAAAAGGTTCCCCACCTCTGCACTAAAACATGCTGCACATTCTGCTTTAACCCCTTCATCAGTACTGCTCTCTGATTGGTTGGAATAACGAAGCATTTCATTGGTTGAAAAAAAACAGTCACTCATTATTACAGTGACCTTATGCTTGTCTTTTCATGGTTTTCTCAAAATATCGATAAAACTATTTACTTTAAATTAATTCTACAGACATTTAAAATCAGCATGAAAAAATACATAAGAATCAATAACATCAGTTAAGATAGTACGATAATTTCATAACAAAAAATTAAGTCAAACATAAAAATTAGGCAAAAAATTAAGTGTGTTCAGGACTTTTTGCCACCACTGTAGTTTCGACTGCAGACAACTTTAAAGTAGGGAACTTTAAATATGGACACCCTGTACTTATATACTTCAAGTTAGAAAGTTTTACAAATACCTGTCTAGACATTTAATACTATAAACTATTATCTAATGTGTATGAAGCATAACTAAGTAATTTCTAGATACACAGTACAAAATATTTTAAATACAGAATCAGAAAGTAACGGATTAAATAAAATTTTCGGAAAAATTAGATAAAAGCATGTAACGGTTAGGTCACTAGATATTTATGGACAGTGATTAAAAGAGACAAAATAATGATCTTTAGATCGTCAAAATTTTTTAAATGATTTAAATCGCAACTAATACCTAAAACCTTTTCAAGTCTTCAATAAAGAATATTCTTTCAAAGAAGCAGTTATTATTCAACGGATTATGCATGAGTGAACAAAGCGGGATACGCATTTAATATAATTTTCTGGGTAAGTTTTGTTTTTATAAGCTTGGAAGTTTCCTTTAGACTTTGAATATCTAATTAGTATCAGGCACTCTGATAAAAAACCTCTTCACTATTTTTCGACATCACTAATATATTCAATATTCAATATTTTTCATTAAAACTTATACTAATACAGCAATTTTAATTAGGTAATTAATATGCAACAACTGAAATTAAAGAATATATATTTTTTATGTTAATGGCATTTTTTACATTGACTTATTATTGTTGTTTTCGAGCAGATTATGTTTTAAGAAACATCTATTACGACTATAATGCAATGAATATACACTAGATACTAATAATTGTCCGGAAAGTCGAGTAGAAAAAAAAAATATATGTGAAGAGTTTTTCGTTATTCTAGTAACGGGTAGGTCCACATTTGGACTTGAGTCTTAGAGGAAGACTTTCGACCCTCTTACAAGAAGACTTTCGAACAATTTCAGAATGGCATAAAGTGGAACTTTTCGGTGGGGCATTATCTTGCTGAAATGTAAGCCCAGGATGGTGTGATATGAAGCGCAACACAACGGGGCGTAGAATATCGTCGACGGACCACTGTGGTGTAAGGGTTCTGCGGATGACAACCAAAGGAGTCCTGCTATGCAATAAAATGGCATCCCAGACCATCACACCTGGTAGCCGGTCCGTATGGCGGAAGACACTCAGGTTGGTATCTCATCGCCGTCCGGGTCGTCTCCAGACACGTATTTGCTGGCCATCGGGTCTCGGTTCGAAGAGGGGCTCATCACTAAAAACAGTTCTACTCCGGTCAATGACATTCAACGCTGAATGTACCCGACACCACTGCAAACGGGCTTGTCGGTGTACACAGGTCAATGGTAGTGTGGCGCAAGGGGTGTCGTGAGCTTAGTTTCCTTTCTTTGAGCCGCCTATGAATGGTCCTTGTGGTCACTGAAGCACCAGTCGCGCGTACGATCGATGGTAATGATGAATCTGGAGCTGTGAGTGCCACTCTGATAATTTCTCGGTCCTGCCGTTCTGTCGTTTCTCTAGGCCGACCGCTTCCTTCTTGACGCTGTGTTTGGCCACGGTTCACCCATTCTTGCCAGCATCGTCTAATAGTGGCATCACGTCTATCCAAATGTCGAGTGATTTGCAGATTAGACCAACCGGCTTCTTTGAGCCCAACTACACGTCCTCCCTCAAATGCTGACATCTGCGTAATTGCTCCCGCACCTGTATGCGAGGCATAGTTACTGTCTACCTGAGAACACGGAATGAAATTCGTAAATAATTTATGATCTGAAATCGAAATTTCTCTTCTTTAATACTCTGCTAGTTGCGCAGTTAAGATGCGCTGCAATTAAAACTTAAAAAATTTGCATTTTCCGTCGAAACCTGCATGCATATCAATTTGTGTCCAATTTGCATTCCCCTTTCTTGGTGCGTCGTTTTTTTTCTAAGAGTGTAGTAGAAAGAATGCCATTTGAATTTTAAATTGTTTCCTTACTGTGTAATTTAAATAAGAAATTGCAGTTTTCACTCTCATTAGTAGACATTACTACAAAATCACCTACGCTTCAAAAATTTTATAAATTCCAGGAGTGCAGCACCTACGCTACATCTCCAACATAAAGTGTATTTTAAAAATTGGTTGATTCATTTTCGAATCTTACATCAATATTTGCTCATCTGTTCTTTTACATTATTGGTAAGTTGTTTTGAGGAGTTGAAATTTAAATTTTAAGCAGCCTGTTTGTAGACAAACTATATTTATTGGATTTTAAAATAGATTTCCTAGAAGTGCTTTCTACTTTTAACTTTACAATTCACTTAATTTAACATATTCTAGAGAATTCTAATTTTGAAAACTTCCAATTGCCTTAAAATTATAATATTGGAGAAAAGTTTCCATTAAAATATTTTTCTGGGCGATATATTATTATGAAAATATATTACATATATATAAATTCCTATTATTGAATGCACGTTTCCATTCAAAAGCCCATTGAGACTATTGTATCTTCAGATTTTAAAAGTTTTAAATACTAGATGGAAGTTAGATAAAATAATTCCAATAAATATCTTCTAAAGAAATTTTTTGAAAGGGGATATACAAGTTTTAGTGGTATCCACATACCGGCTTGAAATGCATCTGCATAAACTTTCGTTGTATTTCTTAAAATGCACTGCTGGCCACTTTAAATGCAACACCCTGAAGGAAACATGCAAATAACATGAAATTTACAACATGCATTAGCGGAGGTGAGATATGCAAATGATTAGAATTTCAGCGCAGACGCACATCACGCGCGCCTATGGCGCCACTTCAAAGCGCTATTTAAGGCTTGGAGATTTCGACGATTTCAAATTCGGCAATTGTGTTTTTCTTGTCGTTTTTTCAAAAAAACGATCAATTATGCCTCGTCAAAAACAGCGATCATCTTTTGATCAAGTATCTGAGTTCGACAGAGGAAGTATAGTGGCCTACCGAGATTGGGATTATCTTTCAGGGAAATCGGTAGTCGTGTTGGACGAAACCAAAGAACTGTAATGAGGATATGTGATCGTTATATGCAGGAAGGTACGACGTACCGGCGTGTTCGATCGCATCCACCTCAGCCAACCACTTCACGTGATGTCAGGCAAATTGTGCGCATGGCAGTGACGGATCGCTCAGTCACATCACGAACCATAGCACAGCACATGCAGTCTGTAACACATCATCCAGTGTCTGCGCGTACCATTCGACGCCGTTTACAGCAGAGTGTTCTGTCCGCAAGACGTCCATTGCTTTGTCTACCCTTGACGCAGAACCACAGACGTCTCCGCCGCAAATGGCGCGATGACAGAAGGATGTGGACGGCAGAATGGAATGAAATTGTCTTTACTGGAGAGTCACGCTTCTGTCTGCAACACCACGATGGTCGCATTCGAGTCTGGAGACACCGTGAAGAGAGGATGCTGAACAGATGCGTTATGCACCGCCACACTGGTCCTGCACCGGGTATTATGGTATGGGGCGGTATTAGATATCACTCTCGCACACCTCTAGTACGCATTGCCGGTACTTTAAACAGCCAGCGCTACATCTCCGAGGTGTTGGAGTCAGTTGTCCTTCCTTACCTTCAGGGCTTGCCCACAGCCATATTTCAACAGGATATTGCGTCACCACACGTGGCACGCATTGTCCAACGGTTCTTCGTCAATCGCGAGATTGAATTGCTTCCCTGGCCGCCTCGCTCTCCGGGTCTTTCACCGATAGAAAACATGTGGTCCATGGTTGCTCTACGATTGACCCAGATTCCATCCCCAGCTGCCACAGCAGATCAACTTTGGCAACGTGTGGAAGCTGCTTGGTCTGCTGTACCCCAAGAACTCATCCAAAGTCTCTTTGAATCAATGCCGAGGTGTGTGGCAGCGGTGATCTCCAACAATGGCGGCTACTCTGGCTACTGATTTTGGCCGGAACCACACTTCACAGAAGTCTATAAATTTAATAATTTGATACTTGGTTAACATGTTATCTACAAAATAAATTTTGTTGTGATATCTCTTGTCTTTCTTGGTGTTGCAATTTGGGTGGCCAGCATTGTTTGTTAGCAGAGCTCCTGTTAGTAAAAAGTAACAGCAATGATTGCAAATGGTTTTTAAAGTAAAAGTTACTTGAGGATAGCGAATTTTTTTTTTAACTATACCCTATGAGGAAGTCTAAATCGTATTTCAATTAGGCATTACACATAACAAGCCGAAGCTTCTAAAAAATATAGAGAAAAAATTATCCTATTTAGGAAAAAACAATGCACATTGCAAGAACAAAAAAGTATAACAGTATATAATCCTCATTTTTATAGGAAATCTGTCTTGTTATAGAAAAGGAAAACCAACTAAGTGATTTATTTATTGCATTATCTTTAATCAAATCGCAATAAAATTCCTTTTTAAAGCTATAATACAACTAGAAAAGTGTTTTTTCTTTTCCTCAACAACACTGAAGATAGATAAATGGTGTAAAAAATGGCAAGAGAAAGGAAATTGTACACTGTGAAATTATTCTTGCTGCATGGACGAGGTTAGATTTTTACTTATTGTTTCCTAGTTATTCTTATTTAACTGAAAAACGAAGACCCTCTGAATAGAGAAAAACATTTATCTAGAAGATTATAAATTAAAATATATGCGTCATATGCATGTCATTAAGGTTAGTTTATTATAGGTGTGCGAAGAAAGATCTGTATAAGATTTTTATAGCACTTCTTGGTATTGTGAAGAGAAATTTAAAATAATTGTGTTAAGAAGCCTGAATGCTTTTATCCGATGCTTCCATACGAGGATTTTTTATGACGATATCTCCTCGCATTTTACTTGCCGGAGTTAAATGTTATATATATATATATATATATATATATATATATATATATATACATATATATATTATATTTTCGCAATTATTCCAAACAGCTTTTTAAAAAGAAAGAAAAAATTGTATCTGACAAGTATATTATTCTGAGATGCAAATACTGTTTAAAGTTCATAAAATTAACATTTCTTTTATATATACATAATATAACATGCATGCGTAAAATTATATATTTATGCAATTTTTAACATATTCTTTATTTACTGCAATAACATCTGTTCTTTCCACTAAAACTAAATTCAAGCCCAGACGCACAAACGGGTCGGCTATATGATACTTTATTAACACATCACAAAGAACTTCGTACAAACAGCACAGAGAGCACAGAGCCAGAACACAGACGCTACTAACTCCACAGCGGAAGTATCTTAGAACGTTTACAAAACATAAAGACAGCGGTATCGTGCTGCCATCTACCGGACAAACAATCATAACATATTAAACAAATGAATAAATGAAAATACAGGAACATACTCCATGAACATAAATGAAAATACAGGAACATACTCCATGAACATACTCCCACCCTCAAGAATTTATTCTTGACACATCGGTAGGGGGGAGAGTTTAACGATAGGCCTTTTAAAATAACCTTTAGAAGTTTTAAGGGTGACAACTCGCACCGTTCCATCTAAACCTGGATGAACTTCATTTACTCTGCCAAGAGGCCAACAGGATGGAGGTGTATTATCTTCCTTGAGCAACACCATGTCACCTACCTTTAAATTCGATTTGGTGATATGCCATTTGTTACGATTTTGAAGAGAGCTCAGATAGTCCTGGTGCCACCTTTTCCAAAAGTTCATTTTCATTTTTTGAACAAGGTCCCAGCGAGAACGTAAGGACAGATATTGGGAGTCAACCTGCTCAGGAGGGGAAGTAATTACTTCACCTATTAAAAAATGGGAGGGAGTTAACACTTCTAAATTGTCTAATTCATCGTTGGTAGGAAACAATGGTCTTGAATTCAAAACTGCTTCAATCTGACAAAACAGAGTGGCAAATTCTTCGAAAGTTAACTTATGGTCACCAATTACTCTTTTCATATGGGACTTTACCGATTTGATACCCGATTCCCACAATCCACCAAAATGAGGACTTGCAGGAGGTATCATATGCCACTGAATAGCTTGTTGTGAGAGAAAATAACAAATGTTCTCATCCCGGTTGATACCGGACACAATTTTACACAATTCAGACATTTTCCTTTTAGCACCACAAAAATTAGTGGCATTATCACAATGAATGTGACGGGGGGACCCTCTGCGACAACTAAACCGCTTCAAGGCAGCAATAAAAGCCTCGGAGGTCAAATCACTGACGCATTCTAGATGAATCGCCTTTGTGCTAAAGCAAATGAATAAAGCAACATAACCTTTTATACTTTTAGCACCTCTACCCCGAAATTTCAACATATTAATAGGCCCAGCAAAGTCTACCCCACAGACCGAGAATGGTCTATTAGGCATGACACGTTGTCGCGGAAGATCTCCCATCAATGGATTATTGGATGCAAAACGATATCTATGACAAACAATACACTTATGAATATAACTCTTGATTAGTTTCCTAGCACCAACAATCCAATAATTCTGCAATAAAATATTAAATAACAAGGTAAGATTAGCATGCAAATAAGTTATATGAAATTGTTTTATCAAATAATCACTAAGCCTATGTTTATCAGGCAAGATGACGGGATGCTTTGCATTAAAAGGGAGAGGTGAATGTCTCAACCGACCTCCCACCCGTAACAGACCATCTTGATCCATGAAAGGATGAAGATTTTTTAGTTTACTCTTCGTTGGTAAATCTCTATTATCCTTCATACATTTTAATTCTTCAGCAAAATGCACACCTTGAGCATACAAGATAATTTTGTTTAAAGCTTGGATTCTCTCCATGGCATTAATAGGAGAAACCTTACCTTTTGACTCAGTTGCTTTACCTGAATCGATCGTTCGCCTCTTACAACGGGTGATGAAGCGAACACAATAAGCTAAAACAGTAACAATCTTAGTTAGTGTAGAACAATTATCAAATAATATTTCAATTACATTATCCGGTTTAACATTAGAAATATTTGCAGAAAATATAGAATTTTTCTTCTTTTCGATCATAACCTTCGAGTCACTAGAAAAGTCAGTCATTTGTGTCTCTACGGGCCAATTTTCTGGACTCATTGACAACCAGTCAGGCCCATGCCACCAAAGGTTACAGTCTGGTAGAGCTTTAGGTGAAATTCCTCTAGAGGCTATGTCAGCTGGGTTTTGTTTCGATGGAACGTGCCGCCAGCGTTCAGAGGGCACTAGTTCGATAATTTCGGCTGTTCTGTTGGCCACGAAGGTTTTCCACTTCCTAGGGGGAGAAGACAACCATGCCAAAACCACTCGTGAATCTGTCCAGGCGTGGAAAGTGATGGTATAATCTTTTAGAATATGTGAAATCGTAGAGAAGAGTTTAGCCAACAGTCGAGCACCGTTCAGCTCCAGCCGAGGAATTGAAATTGGCTTTAGTGGAGCAACTTTAGTTTTTGCTGCAAGGAGGGTCACCTTGGAATCACCATCAATATCCTTTTGTACTGCGTACAGCACCGCAGCATAGGCCAACTCTGAAGCGTCTGAAAATCCATGGATAGTTATCTCTAAGCCTCTAGTGTGGATCCATCTGGGAATTTTGATTACGGAGAGGCAATCGAACTCTCTCTGGAAATTCTTCCACCTTTCTTCGAAATTCGCCGGAAGGGGACTGTCCCATCCCAACTTTAACAACCAAAGTTGTTGGTAGAAGATTTTGATTGAAATGGTGCATGGAGACAATAATCCTAGTGGGTCGAACAGCCTAGCAGATTGAGCCAAGAACTTCCGTTTAGTAATTTCGTTCTCGAAGTAAAAATTAACTTTAAAAATAAAAGAATCAGATTTAGGATTCCAACATAATCCTAAAACCTTGGATTGCTCACCGTCCTTCAATTCGAACACTTCATTGACATTATCAGTTTTAATCACATTCAAGAGCTCCTTTGAATTAGACTGCCATTTTCTTAAATGAAAACCTCTATTTTCCAAAAGAAAAATAATTTCTTGGCATACCCTAGCAGCTTCACTTTCGTTACGTGCACCTCCCAAGAGGTCATCCATATAAAAGGAATTTTCAATGAGAGAAGCAGCCTCAGGATAAACAGGACGAGAGTCATTCGCAATTTGCTTTAAACATCGGGTTGCAAGAAAAGACGCACATTTTAGGCCATATGTAACAGTTTGCAGCTTATACTCTCGAATGGGATCGGATTTATTGTATCTCCACAGAATTCGTTGAAAAGCTTGATCAGAAGTACACATTAATATCTGGCGATACATTTTCTCCACATCGCAACAAAATGCTATCGGGGAAAGCCTGAAATTCAATAAAGTCTCAAATAAATCGGGTTGTTGTTTAGCACCTGCACCTAGTGCATCGTTTAAAGAATTGCAGTTGCTAGTTCTACAACTTGCGTCAAAAACCACCCTTAACTTAGTAGTGGTACTACTGGGCTTTAAGATGGCGTGGTGAGGTAAGAAATATTTTTCATTAACGGCTAATTCTGAAGAGACATCCTCCGAAACCTTCATATGTCCTAGCTCTTCATATTCCTTCATAAAGGATTTATACTGTTCCTCTAAATTCGGATTTCCATTAAATTTTCTTTCCATACTCTGGAGACGAGACAATGCAACTTGATAAGAATTTCCCCACTTAACTTCTGATTTAAAAAAGGGGATTTTCACGACAAACCGTCCGTTTTTATCGATTTCATAATTTTCACTAAAGTGTTTTTCACAGAAATCTTCTTCTTCACTTAGAACTTCTTCTTTTATTTTAAGAACCTCTTCAGTTTCCCAGAACCGTTTTAAAACTTCATCAACGTCAACATTAGCATGAATACCAACTAGGGCGTTCTTTTTCAAGCTGTTTAAAGGAATCTTGCCCGCTACAACCCAACCAAACAGTGTATTCTGGGCGATAAGAGAATTTTCGGAACCCGTAATTTGTCCGGCTTTCATAACTTCAAAAAAATAATCTACACCAATTATTATCTCTACATTTTTCGCTTCAGCGAATTTGGGATCGGCAAGTTCAATGGATTTTAAATATTCTAAATCATTAGTATTTACACAATTACTCGACAATTTTGAAGTTAATTTATTCAAAACGAAAGCTTCAATCACGAGCATACTGTTAGGATTATGCCTTGACTCCATAGATAACGTTACACTACCTCTTGTCTTGCCAGCAAAGGAATTAGCAATTCCACAAACTGAAAACAGGGCATCTTCTCTTTTTAGATTTAATTTGTTAGCACAAGCTTCAGAAATGAACGAACATTGACTGCCACTATCTAATAGAATTGTACAATCCACCTTTCTTCCTCGTGCATCATTCACTGAAGCAATTGCAGTTGGCAGCAAACCAACAAATTTTTCCTTCGCTGCGTTCAAAGCGATGTTAGTATTAACTTGCAGTTCTGGACTATACGTTTCATTTGTAACACTCGTTGTATGGGAATCGAAGGCGAATTCGTGTAAACTAGTATGGTGGGATGATTTCTTACATACTTCACAAATAGATTTAGAAAAGCAATTTTTAATTTGATGCGAGCCTTTCAGACATCGATAACACAAGGCATTCATTCGTATGAATTCTTTTCGAGCAGAGATTGGCATAGCATTAAATTTATGACACTTCGAAATGCTATGCATTCCAGAACATTTTAAACATTTACTCGAATAATTAGATTTAACATTAGTTACGTTGTTAGTCACTTTCGTTTTTACTATGCTATGAGAAATCGAAACATCCAAATACGAACATCGGTTGTTTAAGAATTCTAAAAAGTATTCAAATGTGGGAAACTCTATTTCTGTCGTTTCTTGAGCCCATAATTTTCGGGTTTCGGAATCTACCTTGTCTAACAAGAGGTGTATTAACCACAAATCTCTTGAATTAGCTCCTTCATGCAATGCCTTTAAACCCCGAATAACTTCATCCGCAACATCAGCAAGTTTTCTTAATTTCGCGCCATTTGGCTCGGAAAGCTTATTTTGTTCCAGAAAGGTATTGATTAAAGCGGTAGAGATATGCTTTTTATTATCATAGCGTTTCTCTATTTTTTCCCAAGCTTCATCGTAACTGGTCTCAGACACCGGTAGGTGCTTGATTAAATTAGCGGCTGATCCCGAAAGTAAACCTTTTAAATACTGGAACTTATGTATTTTTGATAACGAATCGTTATCATGCACTGTAGATTTAAATAAATCTTTAAAATTCAACCAATCTAAATAATTTCCCGTAAAGGATGGAATTGTAATTTTAGGTAACTTAACAGTTCCGTTTCCGTTATTCACAGCACTTCGAACAACAACATTCGAATTATTTTGCCGAATTTCGGCCAATGAAGCCATCGCTTCTATCTTTGTACGAATTATAACTTTAATTTCTAAATAAACATCTTCTATTTCAGAAAATTCAGATTGTTCTACTGGAAGTAATAAATCTAATTTGGAAAACTCATCAAATGCTACTTCCAGACGTTCTAACCGAACGGTCAAATCCGGTACATCAAACTGTTCTTTAGATTCTAAATAGAGTTTTAACTTCGTTAAAGAAGCCTTTTTCTGGCCTCTAGCCCTGATTATTTCTGCATTTTCCATTACGGAACTTATCAATACAAATCAAAAACTTTCTTACAACTTATGAACAAAACAAAAAATTTCCACTTATCTCAACAGTGGAATCAAAACATCTCGTCGGTGCCTCCAAATGTTCTTTCCACTAAAACTAAATTCAAGCCCAGACGCACAAACGGGTCGGCTATATGATACTTTATTAACACATCACAAAGAACTTCGTACAAACAGCACAGAGAGCACAGAGCCAGAACACAGACGCTACTAACTCCACAGCGGAAGTATCTTAGAACGTTTACAAAACATAAAGACAGCGGTATCGTGCTGCCATCTACCGGACAAACAATCATAACATATTAAACAAATGAATAAATGAAAATACAGGAACATACTCCATGAACATAAATGAAAATACAGGAACATACTCCATGAACAACATCATTTTTTTAAAAAATGGATGATTTTTGTGATGTTTGGAACTCATTTTACAGAAACTACATGATAATAAATCATATTGAAGATCTTTCTTTCGTTTTTTTAAAAACAAAAATTAGCTAATAACTATCAATGAAGTCGGAGATTGTGAATGTATATTTCTTCTCCAAAACAATAACAGCAATTTTTCAAACCCTGAATATGTTTTTATTGAATGAATCGACAGTAAAAAATTATCCAAACAAGCTATAAATAACAAATGTTCATTAATACAAATAAAACTTGTCTCCCATTGTCTTATAAAATGATCTCTTTGAAAGTCAAAAGGGATTAAAACATGTATGTTTTGCCTTTTTCCTTTACACGAAATGCATGTAAAAGACAAGTTTCAGAAAAAAATTTATTTAATTTCACACAAAGTTTTCTAACAACGAAAACGAGATTTGATTAAGATGAAAACGAGATATGATTTCAGCAATCCGCACTACATTTTAAAGATTTCACAACAATGAACAAAAATGGACATGAAACAACTTTCTTTACAACACACAAACTAAGTTTTTCTCGGATTTTAAACTGATTTTTTTTCTCGGTGGAATTAACTCCATTTTAAGAAGAAATATAACATAAAGAAAATATTTTCAAGAACAATTGATTTACATTCACACACAGAGTTCTTGAGGAAAACTAGGTCAAAATACGAAAAAAATATAGGGAATTATAAATAATTTGATAACTGAGAATCTTAACACAAACGGGCCTTAAAATGCATCAAAATTAACGCATCAAAATTATGCATCGAATAAAAATGATATTTTCGGATGGCCTGAAATTTTCTGCATCTTGCTACAGGATTCATTTTATGACTTTCGCCCACCAAAAGAATTTATGAGCATTTGATACGCACTATACCAGAGAACTGTAGGCCGAAAAGTTCCTCTACGACAGTGGTTCTTAACCTTTTTAATAGTCAACACCCCCTTGAATCTGAAAATAATCTGTCTCCCCACCCCCCATGAAAAATGTGTTCTATTTAGGAAAAGACATTTATTGCAAGATAATTTACTTATTGCATAAAAAAATAATACATTTTCAATACATACTATATTATTACGGATAAAAAAATAATCTATATTTTTAATGGCTACGTTGTTGTTGTTTGTTCATAATTATCCTTTTAAAACGAGGCTTCCTTTGAGGTTATCACGTTTACCAATTTCCATAACAACTTGAACTACAAAATTTATTATAATATATTTTACTCACAAATATCCAGAATAAAAAACACATGTAACACCGCTGAAGATTTTTTGGAGGCATGTGGCATTTTCGAGGAAAACCTGAGTAAGAACAATATCCCTACAAATTTCGGCAATTTAAAAGTTTTAAAAAATGGCATTTAGACTCAGGTATATTTTAAAGACGCTTAGGATAGGTTTTCTGTTCTTATTTGTTTAAACTTCAATGGGGTGTGGCACTGTGGTTTTTCTACAGTGACGTAACTACTAGGGTAAAATTGGCTGTTCTTTCCCCATAACCGTCACCTACAGAATTAGGATATGTATGCATCTTTGGCTTTTCATTAGGATTGTATGTGTACTTACATGTATGGTGCGTTGAGCCCTTACTGTAAGTTGTCTGTGTCTTTTCATTTTCTTTTGACTAAATGTTTCAAAGGGGATCTCGGGAACTTGGGATGTCTTTTGGTTATACCTGCATCCTATTCATACATACCCTAATTCCTATGCATACATATCCTAATTCCTATGCATGCATACCCTAATTCCGGAAGTGAAGGTTATGTAACCCCTTGAAGTAGCTGATTTGGTTAGGCTCCCTGATGACGAGACCAGTCGGTTACCTAGATATCTGGTTCAGTTCCGGCACTACTACAGATTCTTACCTCTGGTGCGTGGAGCCCTTATTGCTTGATTTCTGATTGTTTTTTGTCTGTATTCTTCTTATAATTATCTAGCTCTGTTGGATTATTTATTTTTAGTTAAAATTATTTAGGAAAAGACATTTATTGGAAGATAATTTACTTATTGCATAAAAAATTAATACATTTACAGTACATACTATATTATTACGTATAAAAATATCTATATTTATAATGGCTACATTGTTGTTCTTTGTTCATAATTATCCTTTTAAAACGAGGCTCTTTTTCTGAAAGAGCCACCCTTAAGTCATCAAACGCATTAAAGCGATATCTGGCGTTTGTTTTGATGTGCAAAAGTGATGAAAAACCTATTTGACAAAGGTAAGTGGTGGCAAATGGTTAAAGTGTCTCTAATGCCGCTTTTGCCAATTCTGGATGAAGTTCTAACTGCGTACACCAGAAACGTTCTAAATCCAGTTTTTCAAATTTCATTTCAATACGCGCATTAGGTCGTATTGCGATAAGATCGTCTTTTAATAAAACGTTGTCGTCCATTGAATTTAGGTGAAACAAAATTAATAGTTGGATTGAATATCCAACTATTAATTGTGATTATATTTCCCGTGGAAAAGTATTCATCAAATGATTTACTAAATTGGTAATTTTCATTAAAAATTTAGAACATTCTTTCACACCCCTTGAAAAGCTCTCTCTCACCCTCGGTTGAGAACCACTGCTCTACAAGGTCAGAGAAGAATGTAGCGGGTATGAGCCCCCGGATGATACCCCTGGTGGTAATCGAAAAAAAAAATGTGGTGGCATCTGGCTAAATCAGACTCCGACCCTTGGTTGGCTATTATAAACTCGGAGCCGCATTTCTCAACTCGCTAGCCTAATAACAACAACAAAAACAACAATTTAAACTCTCTTTAAGCCAATAAAAAATATTTCTGTAAAATGCTAAGTTCAGAAAATGTAAGGTTTCTTTTATGGTAGTTAATTCTCTAATAATTAAATAAAGGGTAGTCAAGCATTTCCGTGAAGCCTAATTCCAGACATATAACGACATATGCTTCTAACTGTTTTGGAATGTCAATTATTTCCGTACATCTTCGAACCTATCGTAGAATTTCAATTATGGATGCTACAGAATGAGGAACTGCATAATATTCCTCATAATCGCATTTCAAATTAGGGCAAAATATATGTATTCATTATGTCGCCTGTGTATCAAATTCAATTTCAGTTATTCAGCCTTTAATAAGATTTACTCCAGTAACATACATTAGGACCTGCTTGATTTTAAAGAAATTAAGGAAATAACGTAACATTACTGATAGCGAAGACAATGTAGTATAAGTATTGAATATTTTTAACGGACTTTGAAATTTATTATCAATTTAAAGATTTAATAGGCTTTTAAAAATACGTGTTTGATGTTTAAGACAATTGACCTCCAAATGAAGTTTTAATGCTCACAGTATTAATGGAATTGCATGCATAAGTTTAGCAGAATCTTTCATCTATAGCACTGAAAATGTCTTTATGGGTATTCCTTTGAACTTTACTGATGTCCCACCCTAAATATTTCTAAATAATAACTGCGTTAGGAATATTCCTATGTTACCTAAGAGAAGGACTTGATATATAATTTTAATTCCATTTAGTACATTTCACGACGGAATATGAAATGATATTTTATAATTAGGTAGTTAAGAATGATTCTAATTAAATGATTAACCAATTCAGATGCTAACAAGATAAACAGCCTTTGTATTCCGCAATTATTAACGCTCAAACTCTCTTAGACTTCAGAATGAAATACGATTGCTTTAAAGTAAGAGAAATAATAAATTTGCAAATTAGATGCTCTTGACATACATTTCAGTAAAACTTCCTCGAATTTAAATATTGGCATTAATACGAAGCTACAATAACCGTATCCCTTTGGGCATCCAGCGATTTACAGAATATAAAGAAACTAATCAAATTTTATATTACAACACAGTAAAGGCTCATTTAAAGTAATCTAGTTTAATTTAGCCATCTATTAGATTCAGTCATAATTAACGAACCTGATAAAGAATGTCCATCCTGTATAAAAAATAGCAAGTATTTTTAATTTTTTTTTGTGTGTGTGTTCATCATAAGGTGTATGTTGAGAATCGAATGAATCGAATTGATTGTGTGGGTGGAGTTGAACTGGCGCTCATCGATATCACGTGACCCCCGAAGAACGATGTAAGAATTTGTTGTTTATGCTCTTACTTGGCTTGCTAGGTTTGATATGAATGGAACACATATTGGCAGTGTTCCCCAAGTTTCATTAATTATACCCGGTATTAATTTCAGTCTAATTTTAAATTTTGTATATTTTGTTATGAGTGGTATTAAATAAAAGAATAAAACGAACATCAAGGACTCTTACAGATTATTTGCACTTTACACATTTCGTATTCTAGGATATATTTTTCATTTTATTCAGTGTATTGATGATATTTATGGTTTATTTTAGAGATTAAAAAAATAAACGGAAAATTTTTCTTTTCCTTCGACTTTATGTCACCGTTTCAGCAAGCCATATTTTTTTAAAATATTATATATCTGCGAAAATTATTCTGATATTAGCTCCAATCTCTTGATCTCCAAATTTTTCTTTTAAATTTCGCTTTGTTGAACAGGTGAAACAAAGTCAGAGGAGAAGCAAAATATTACTGAAGTTATATTTGATTTTGCGTATATTAGAAAAAACGGTATATGAACAGTAAATTGCTGGCCTAATGCATAATTTAAACAGAAATTTACAGGTTTTACCATCGTTAGTAGATACTACTGAAAAATCATGTACGATCCAGAAAGAGTGCAGCACTTACGCTATTACGAAGATAAAATATTTTTAGAAAGTAGATTCCTTTTTTGAATCTTCAATCAAACTTTGCACATTTATTTTCTTCCTTTATTGAGCAATTCTTTTGAGGAGTTCAGCTTTAAATTTCAGGAATTCCTTTTACAGACAAACTATATTTATTGAATTATAAAATGGATTTCCTAGAAGTGCTTTCTACAATACTTTACAATACACTTCGTTTAATAAATTCTAGAGAATTCTAATTTTGAAATCTCTCACTCACCATAAAATTATAATATTGAAGAAAAATTTATAGCAAGGTGTGTTATAGATAATTTACTATTAAAAAATATATCACAAAAATTTAAATTTCTGCACTGCATATTTCCAAAAACAAAAAGCCCATTGAGACAAATGTAACTATAAATGTTCAAATGTTACGTAAAGTAATTCCCATAGATATCTTCCAAAGAAAATATTTCAAACAGGCTTTAAAAGTCCTAAACAGTATTTTTACTGTAAAAAGCTGCAAATACATCTACATAACCTTTCATTTCACTACTTTAAATATGATATCTGAGCATCTGTCGGTAAAAGAGGAATAGCAAAGAACACAAATGGTTTTTTTAAAGTAAAAGTTATTTATAAAATCGATAGTTTCTTTAACTAAACTTAACGGAAAAGCCTAAATCGTATTTCATTTGGGCATAAATCATAACAGGCCGCAATCCATAAAAAATACAGAGAAAATATTGCTTCTTCACTAAACAATGCCAATAGCAAAAATCACAAAAAAAGTATAATAAGATATAATCCTCATTTTTATAGGAACACTGTCTAGTTATATAAAAGAAATCCCAAATAAGTGATTTATTTATTATTTTATCTTTAAGCAAACATAAGCTAATCGTGATACAATTCCTTTTTAAAGCGATGAAACCTTAGAAAAGTGTTTTTTATTTTCCTTCAACAACACTGCAGATAGAAGAATGTTGTAAAAATGTCTAGAAAAGGGAAAAAGTGTACACAACAAAATTTGACTTTTTTTTAATGCATCGACGACGACAGATTTCATTGAATATTTTCTAGTTTTTTTCTCTTGAAAACGAAGACACTCTAACAAGAGAAAAATATTTATCTAGGGAAATAAAAACATATACGTCATAAGCATGTCATTAAGGTTAGTTTTATTATATCTATGTGAAGATAGATGAGTATATGATTTTAAGAGCATTTCTTGATATTCTAAAGGGTAATGTTCAGAAATTGTGTTAAGATGCCCGAATGCTTTCATCCGATTCTTATATACGATGATTTTTATGACGATATCTCCCCGCATTTTACTTGCCGGAGTTAAATGTGTTTTCTTCATGAAGAAGTGACATTCTGGCCACCATAAGGACTTACTTTAAATTATAATCATTATAGATAATTTTCAGGTGGATTAAATTTACTGTTATATCGAAACATATACACACGCCCCCCACACAAATATATATATATATATATATATATATATATATATATATATATATATATATATATATATATATACAGTGGAATCTCGATTGATCGTTTTGCAAGGGACCGATTCAAATGAACGATAAATGCGGGAAAACGATACATGCGCAAACATAACAAAGCAATATGATCGTTGGGACTGGATAAAATGAACGACACATACGGAAAAACGATGGATTCGAAAACGATCGTTCGAGATTCCACTGTATATATATATATATATATATATATATATATATATATATATATATATATATATATATATATATATATATATATATATATATATATATATATATATATATATATATATATATATATATATATATATATATATATATATATATATATATATATATATATATATATATATATATATATATATATATATATATATATATGACACGGAACTTGTTTTGCTCCCGTGTTTAAGTATTCCTTATGCAATCAACATCTTCTTTCATCACTTTGTGGAGTGGCAGGAAACGGATCACAGGACAGACAATACCCTTTAAATCATCTTTATTACGTTCCTTAATCGAACAAAGCTCCAGGTTAATAATTTTTACGCAGCCATTTTGTTAATTTCCTCGGCACGTAGCCGTGAGCTCCGCGGTCAACGAGAATCCCCATCAATCTACCGCCAAAACTTAACATTCTCCGAGCTCCCGCCGTCTAGCGCATGTGCAGATCCCTCCCATTGGGCATCTGAAACTCTCTTCTGCTGACTTTTCACTTTTGCTTCGCTCCAAAAACCTGTACCATTCTAAAAATAAACCCTTTCGCTAGAATCGCTTGCTGTTCGACCTACACTGTCGCTGCTAAAAGGGATATTTTCCTTCAGAATACACGCGCTCTGTTAAAAATGATTCTTACTTTCTTACTATTTTAAAGCCCCCTGTGAATTCTTAGTTAATGCTTAACATATATATATATATATATATATATATATATATATATATAGATATATATATATATATATATATATATATATATATATATATATATATATATATATATATATATATATATATATATATATATATATATGTGAGAATTTAAAAGTCAAAGAAAAAGTAAGAACTCAATAAATGAAAACTTATTGCAGAACTAACAGGATGCGGTTTTCATAGAATTGTGCGGAAAGACATGAGATTTATTTTCTAATAATAATGAAAGAATTTATTGCTAGAATGGTTTAATTTGTCAGGACAGATGGCACTACAGTTGTGTGAGCAGTTTCTGTATTGGTGCTGCACAGTTCGTAAATCAGCTAGGATTACAAATGAACAATTTGACTGCCGTCATTCACGAGAATGGCCGTCGAACATGCAAAATAACTCGAATTTTTGCTAACAAAATCTGTCCAGAGAAAGCTCGTATCTAAATAAAAATTAGTCGGGACACCGTTAAGTCGATGTACCACTGTATTAAAATTATATGTATTGAAATTTCGATACTTTCATGTGTAAAAGAAAATATGCAATTCATGTTTTTTTTTCTCTATATGCCTGCTGAATGGATAAATCCAAAGCAGGTGCATTGAAAACTACAGGTGGTGAGATACTTCTGCTGTTTAGCACACCGACTATTGAGGTCGTCTTTTAGCCCCGTGTCACTACATTTGTGACTAAACCTCCCTAGGGCCGACATCGTGTGAGATCATACCCTCCTCCCTGGACAAAACTAACGGAGATACTTTCCGGATTAGAGTTTTAACGGGCTTATACCCGGCTTAAATACGAAAACATTCAACTGCCTGCAGAAATTCAAACTAAGCACTTTCAGTCCCGATGAGATAAACAGTAGGTAGCCCAATCCTTTGCGATTCTTAAATCTGGAAACTTAAAGAATGATCAGGTAGCAGGATAAGAAGACAAATGTCATCAAAAGAAGTCACGAAAATACAACGGAAAATTCCTTTTAAAGAGTTTAATTTTATCACTTACATCGCGTTTTCGCACCAACAACATCAAATTCATTATATATATATATATATATATATATATATATATATATTATAATTTAGTCTAAAATTTTCCTTTATAGAAACCAAAAACTTCACGAAATTCAGTGTCATTTTTTAATTAAAAATGAAAACATTTAAACCCTCTTTAAGCTAGTTAAAAATTATTAAGTACACAAAATAGAATGTTCCCTTTTCGGTAGATGATACTCCAATAATTAAAGAAAGGTTTGTCAAACATTTTCGCGAAACATAATTCCAGACAAATGACTACAAATGACTTCTAACTGTATAGAATGCCAATTATTGCCGCACACATGCGAAAATGTCCTAGAATTTCAATTAGGAATGCTACAGAATGGGGTATTGCATTGGTTCCTCATACTCGCATTTTAAATAAGAGCAAAATATATGTATTCATTATGTTATATGTGATTCAAATTCAAATTCAGTCTTCAGTATTTAAAGAATATTTACTTCAGGAACATATATTAGAAACTGCATGATTTTAAAAATATTGGTGAATTAATGAAACAATGTAGATTGCGAAGACAGAGAAGAAGAATTGACAATAGTATATTCAGATTTATGAATAATGGAATTTGAATTGTAAAATTATTTTAATGATTTAACATGCTTTGATAAATATATATTTGGGGTTTAAGACAATTGTCTTAAAATGAACTTTTAATGTTCACAGTATTAATGGAATTACACATGTAAGTTTTCCGGTGCCTTTCATCTACGGAACTGACAAAAGAGTTTGTGGCGAAATTAATCATCATATTACAATGAATTCAACACGTCTTTATGTTTACTCCTTTCAACTTTATTGATATCCCATCCTAGACATTTCTAAATAATAATTACATTAGAAATATTCCCGGGTATCCTTAAAGAAGTTCTTGAGAGAAAATTTCAATTCTATTTAGTGCATTTCATGACGAAATGTGAATTGATATTATATAATTAGATAATTGAGAATAATTTTAATTAAATAATTAAGCAATTCAGATGTTAACAAAATAAGCAGCCTTTGTATTTTCTTCAATTATTACAGATCAAACACTCTTAGACTTCAGAATCAAATATAATGCTTTAAGGTTGGAAAACTAATAAATTTTCAAATTAGATGTACTCGACAAACGTTTTGATGAAACTCCCGCAAATTTAAATTATGACCTTAATACGACGCCATAATAATCGTAAGGGTCTGCTCACACAGAATCCGTAAGCGTCTCAGTTAGTCGTATTGACATATTTTAAACCAATCACATACCTTAAAAATTTCGTGACTAATCGTTTGGAGGTTTGTAATAGGTAAAATATATTTCAATAATAGTAATACTGAATCTGATGAATTCTATGTGAACAGGCTCTGAAACATTGGGCTTTCACTGATTTACGGAATATAAAGAAATTAATCAAATTTTGAGATTACAAAGTAATAAAGGGTTATTTTAAATAATTTAATGTAAAGTTGCTATCTATTAGTGTTATACATATGCGCATACATATATATATATATATATATATATATATATATATATATATATATATATATATATATATATATATATATATATATATATATATATATATACGCACACTCTTAGATACACACACACACACGCAAAAAAAAGAAAAAAAAAACACGCACCAAGGAGGAGTTATCAAATTGGTACGAAAATCGGTAGATGTGATGTACATGCACAGAAAAGTAGATGAGCAGAATTTGAGAAAAATTGGATAATTTATTAAAGACAAAGAGCTTCACAAAGTGAAAAAGTCAATAACGCGCTGGTCCACATCTGGCACTTATGCAAGCAGTTATTCTGCTTAGCACTGATTGATAGAGGAGGCGGATGTCTTCCTGCTGGATATCGTGCCAAATTCTGTCCAATTGGCGCGTTAGATAGTCAGAATCCCGAGCTGGATGGAGGGCCCTGCCTTTAATGCTCCAAACGTGCTCAACAGGGAGAGATCCAGCGACTTTGCTGGTAGAGGTGGGGTTGGGCAGGCACGAAGACAAGAAGTAGAAACTCTCATGATGTGCGGGCGGGCGGGCATTATCTTGCTGAAATGTAAGCCCATGATGGCGTGATATGAATGGATACACGACGGGGCGTAGAATATCATCGACGTACCGTTGTGCTGTAAGGGTGCCACGGATGACAACTAGAAGTGTCCCACTATGAAATAAAATGGCATTCCAGACCATCACTCCTGGTTGTCGGCCTGTATGGCGAAAGACGGTCAGGTTGGTATCCTATTACTGTCCGTGGCGTCTCCAGACACGTATTCGCTGGTCATCGGGTCTCAGTTCTAAATGGGAAACGTCACTGAAGACAATTTTATTCCAGTCAGTGACATTCAAGGTCGACTGTGCCGACACTACAGCAAACAGGCTTGTCGGTGTACAGAGGTCAATGGTAGTCGGCGCCGTGAGCTCAGCCCCATTTTTCTGAGCTACCTAAGAATGGTCCTTGAGGTCACTGAAGCCCCAGTTACACGTATGATCGATGATAATGATGAATCTGAGGCTGTGAGTGCCGCTCTGACGATTGCTCGGTCCTCACGTTCTGTCGTTTCTCAAGGCCAATCGCTTCCTACTTGACGGTGTGTTCGGCCATGGTTCACCCATTCCTGTCAACATCATCTAATAGTGGCATCGCCTCTATCCAAATGTCGAGTGATTCGCCGATTAGACTAACCGGCATCTTTGAGCCCAACTATATGTCCTCTCTCAAATGCTGGGATCTGCGCATATTGTTCACGAACCTGTTTGGAGGTATAGTTACTCTCTACCTGAGTACACGGATTGAAATTCGCAAAGAATTTATGACCTGGAATCGAAATGTCTCCTTTTTAATATCCTGCCAGTTGCACAGTTAAGATGAGCTGCAGCGTCACATGTTCATTCATTGGCCGCCAAACTTTAAAATCTTGCATTTTCCGTCGAAATCTGACTGCATATCAATTTGTGTCCTATTTGCAATACTCATTTTTGGTGAGTCGCTTTTTTTTGTTTTTTTTTTGTCTAAGAGTGTATATATGACACGATGCATTTGTGTTTGCAATATTCACCCATATCTAACAATTTGTTCGCTTCTTTGTTACGGAAGTACCATATAGGTCAATCAACATAGGTCATAACAACACAAGTATGCCCATATTCTAGTTTGAATCGGAACGACGGACTAACTCCGTGGAAGCTCGTCACGAAATAACCACTGAACAGCATGGAGGGAAAAAATATTATTTAAAAGTATCACATAAACTGAACAGAATGATTGATATAATAAGAAGTATAAAAGATAAAAATTAAATAGTATAAAAGCATAAAGGACAGTAATATTATTCGAATATAAAATATCTACTAAAATTCAAAAGAACTCCAATTCTACATCTTCAAATATTTTAATCAACATTTAAAAGAATTAATTAGCATATGTAAATTTTCATTAATCTTATTTGTACCCATATTTTTATATGAACAAACACTAAGCTTATAAATGCATGTAAATAGACTGTAACCGATGACTTGAAAAGCATAGTATTTTATATTAAAAAACGGAAATGAATGTATTTTTATAATTAAAGTTCTCCGTTATTAGGATTAATTAGGAATAAATTATTTTCTTTATAGATATTTCTTTTCTGTACAACATTTAGCAATTTAGAATAAGACATCAAAGCTTGTAAAAAGAGAATGATTACACAGAACTTGTAGGTGAAAAATTAAAAACATCCTTTGTGTAGTTAATATTTTATGTTTCCGTCTCACAAAGGCTAGAAAATATATTCAAATCAGTTTTGATTATGTACGTTAACATAGCTGAATAACGAATTGCTTATTTTAATAACAATTGTGAAAAGAATCAACATTAATACTTTCAAGCCTTTGGATTCAAAATCAAGACAATACAATGTATGTTTAATATTGAAACATTAATATAAATAATTTGAAGATAAAAAGAAATTTATATATACCATGTTTTTAAATTTTCTGTTGAATCATATAAACTTGACAATTCTATATATTAATAAATACTTTTTAAAAAATCTTTTGATGAATTATCCCATCAACTTGAGAGAAAGTGATCAAATGCGTAATCAATCGTTTAGCTCGAGAACTGGAAGTCAACTTGCTTTTAACTTTTTGTTCCCGTTCCGGCCAATATATGGCTGCAATAGTCTACAAAACAAAATTAACTGAAAATGAATTCAATACTGCCATAATATGGCTAAAAGTATTAAAATAATTCATTTTCATAGTGTTCTGGGCTATTCTAAAAGTTTAAAATGTCTAGCTAGTCGGGAAGTCAGTTAACCCCTTAACCGGTTTGCGCGTACAGAGTACGGGCATCGATATTCTCTCTTTTCCTCTGTTCGTTTACACGTGTTTATAGTTTGTAAAAAGACGTGCAAACGAAATAACTAATACAAAGCCTAGTACAAATATTTTTAACAAATATCGTAGCTTATTCATTTCATTTAATTTTTTTTAACTCGGTGTTTCTTTATTAAATGAAAGCGCAGGAATTTTTGCTTTGTGGAATTTTTGTTCTACTGCTTGCAACGCTTGCCAATTCAAACCACTACATTTTTAAAAATTTATGGATGAAATATACGACGAAAATACTTTCGTGTTCGATGATGGACTGCATTCTGATTCAGATTCGGAACTGTCTGCTAATAATCTGGATTATTCCTCAGATCATTATTTCTGGCCTGATTGTGACGTATGTCTTTCTATTACACCATGCTTCAAATTGTACCACAAAAAAATGACTTTTGAACAATTTGCAAAAGTGTAAACTTCAAATTTTAAAGTAAGTATGAAAGAAATATTTGTAAGATCTGTTAAACATTCTGCATCGCATGCAGAGTTTTCTTGCAAAAAGAAAATATTAAAGGGGTTTTGTCTTGCAAAAAAGCAAACATTTAAGGGTTTTTGTGTTCCAAAAATTTAAAATAAAAATTGTGTAAAAGCATTAAAAGTGAAATTTAATCCCGATTCAGTCTCATGCTGTTGACCAGCGCATACGCGTGTGGAGGCGGCCAGGCCACTGATCCGATCCGGCATTTGTTGTCGAGAAGCATACCGCGATTACACAAGGTGTGGCAGTGTGGTGAGCGATTTGTTGGGACTCGCGATCACCTCTAGTCGTCCTTCAACGCACTTTGGCGGCACGCAGTTACGTAGACGAGATTTTAACGCCAATTGTACTGCCTATGTTATCAAGTCGGCCAGGTGCTATTTATCAGCAAGACAACGCTCGTCGACATACTGCGCGACTCTCCCAAAAATGTATTAAAGGATATGACGTACTCCCATGGCCTGTCAGGTCACCAGACCTCTCACCAATAGAGCTCTATTGGGACGTGCTCGGAAGGCAATTACAGCCGTCCCGGAATACTGGTGAATTAACTGACCAGTTGCACAGATTATGGCATGATCTTCCGCAGGAGGTCATAGGTGACCTCATTGATTCGATGCCATGCCGTGTTTCTGCTTGTATAGCTGCCAGAGGTGGATCTACTAACTGATTTGTAACCTTTTTCATGCCATATCTTCTTTATAAAACGGTGTGTTCTTCTGAATTTGTAATCATTTGCTTATCTCCTCATACACTACATACATGTTAAGTTTCGTGATAGTAGCTCGTCTAATTCTGGGTGCATATATATATATATATATATATATATATATATATACATACACGACAGGTGTTTCCCTAATTACTTCAGATTAATGATGTCCTAGGCAGTCGTGGTCGATAATTAGAAGGGAAGACGAATCAATTCCATAAAGCATGTTTATTAAGACTCTGCTGAACTAGAGTTCCCATCGAGTTGGCGTGACTATTCCATCCAAGTTTCACCAGTGATCCGTACCATCCTTCTCCATCGAAATCTTTCTGCAAACTAACTTAATTCCTTTGTTCGGAGGACCACCAAGAAAAATCTGATTCAGTGAATCGAACTCCTTAGAATGATTCTTGATGACTTGCAAAAAGACCCAGCCTGAAGTTCCCTGGGAATCCTAAAAATAGCTTCTATGTCATTCCCTCTGACATATTCGCCGTTCTCCTACCCTGGCTGTTTATCGCAATTCACAGACAAGTAATGTCATCTACTGATGACTTTAAGAACAAAAACCCTCTTCTTCCCCATATCACTACATTTTGAAGATAATGCCGTGCTAATCTCCTTCAATTTCTACCAATTAACCTAATTATCCTGAATTAACCTATTCCTTACTATTAATTCCGTGGCATGTATATATTTATTTATGTATAAATATTTTTACATTTCAGACTTCTTGATGACTATTACTTAGCCTAAAGATACGCAAGAAAATGTGTAAGGTTTACATAAGTTTCGATTCACAATAGTCGAACTTTTAAGTGAATAAATTTAAAGAAGCCGCCTAAGATATGCTAATTGCGGCATATGCGGTTTGTATAAATACCAAGCACCTAGATTAAAGAAAGGAAGTGAGAGGAAGTGAAAGGAGGAGTAGAGCTGACGAAGCGAAGTATTATACAGGAGCCAGGCCTAGAGTCTGGTTTAATAATAGATGAGTTTTGCGAGTAGCCGCTCGAGGAATATCCAGGTTGCTTCAAACCTACGCGAGTTCTTTTTAGGCCCAAAGTTTATGAAGTAGCATTGCTGGTCGACTTTACGAAGTATTTGTGAGTATCTCAAGTTGTATTGTCATTACATGAATAGTTATGCCAGAAAATATATTGAATTGTATGTCCCTTTCATAAATATTAAATATCACGTACTAGAAGTGCCCTTGCTTTTACGTTGAAAAGCAAAATTTACATATACAAATATTTGAATAAACATTGTTGTGATGTAAGAACTGTGTTTGAGTGAAATTATTTAGAGTGCCACTTGAAGGTGTACATACCCAAAGTTAGGGAAGAAGTGCTAATTCTCTATATATGAATTAGAATCATTTACGAAGCATATTGTTAATATTCTCTCTCAAATCACGATTAAAAAAAATGCGTTCGAAGTAGTCACCGGTATTCGCGAAAATCAATCTTTATGATTTAAATATATTTCTTGTATGATGTAAGTACGCAGAATTTAAAAGCTGAGTTTGATCGAAAAGGCGCTTGTGCATGAAAAATGATCGAAGGTGTGGATACGCAAGTCCCTGCTGATATATATCAATATAAGTTGTTAAAATTATTAATTTTGCGTTCCTGTCAGCAATATATCATGCTCCTAGTCCATACTTAACACTGACACAAAATATTTCAAGCATTACATTGACAACTTCTTAATAAATTAGACACCTCGCCGCGCATAGAGAGAATTTTCATTATGCGTTTGATTAAAAGGTAAGCGAAACTTTATAGAGATTATTGATTTTAGTAATATGTAGTTGGGGCTACTATTGTTTGATGCATGCATAGCACAATATTGATAAAGACATTCCAGAATAAATTAAGGCTTCGACATAATATCTTACATAGTTTCCCCTTAATTTCTCATACTGATATCAAACTGAATACTTACATAAAATGTTAAAAAATATTTTAAAATTTACTGCTGAAACACGTTTAAAAGCAGTTTACGTATAGTAACAAATAAAGAGATAACAAGTCATTTAAATATAACTGCTAAGCTACACGACAGTATTTCTAATGTTGCAGTTTTGTTTATACATTCACTAAACTGTTGACTCCTCTAAACTGTAAAGAGCATAAATGTTTCCCATAAACTGGAATAAAAGTTATTCACTAGGCGACCAAATAACCATAACTTATTAAAATTTTGAACAGATTTTAGTATTGTCAGGTTTTATGAATAATTGCATAAAATATTTCAAACTAATTCTGTTAGTAATGATTCAATAAATGAAATTAATTATTGCTCTGTGTTATGATATGTAAACTCTCTGGGTTCAAGAATTACTTCTTTCAGTGAAATTTTTTAGGGGTCAGTTTTTCTGTGTTTTAAACCTCTAATTAAATATAACATTTTATTTTCACTTTTTTTCCAAAAAAAAGAGATGAAAAATATATAACCTCTACATTCTCCCTCAAATTTTATAATTGTGCTTTATTCTTACCACGAACGTTTGAAAAAATTGGATAAATGTTCTAAAACATTAAAACTCGTCTTTGTATCTAACTATGTGTGTTATTAATACTTTTAATCTCAAAATAAAAATAATATATATATATATATATATATATATATATATATATAACCTCTACATTCTCCCTCTATATTGAAAATGGATAAAATGTGAGCAAAGGTTTCCTCTTCAGTCGACAAATGCAGGAAAAGGTACGTATCTGGAATTAATTTTATTTTTTTGTCATATTGATCAAAGAAAAAAAATGATAATTTCGTCTATAAAATGTAATTTCCTTCCACTCAAGAAAGTATTCACTGTACTTTTAATAAAATCACGTGGGACATTTTTCTTCAGTAAGGTATTTCGGTTCCAGTTATAGGTAATTTTATTACTTTTTTAGATCATCATAGAAGATACAAATTTCTATTCAGTCATCTGTTGGCTAGAGAAGAATTCTTGTTTGTTATTAAATTTGAAAAAAGGGAAAAAAAGCCTTTTTTCCTTTTTTTTAAATTTCGAAATAAAAAATGCTAATTACTATTTCTTACTAAAAAAGAATGGTTAAATCTTGTGTAAATTATAACATCTAGTGCTGTGTATATTTTAATGAACAAATATTTTGTCTATGCAAAGTTCTTGAGACATGACTGGTAATTTATGACTACTGCAATTGACCCATACATAAATATTAAAATTATTTGAAATGCTTTTCCCAGAGCAAATTCCTGATGCGATAGAAATTTAAAATTAAAAAAAAATATTATTTTGGAGCATTTGGGGGCGTATTTGTAGTCGTATGAACGTTAAAAATGGAGTTGAATTGAAGGGTAGAAATGGAATTTGGAAATTAGGAATTTTCGAAACTATCTGTGCAAAATAAGTCCAATTAATTCATTCCAATTATGGAACATTTCTGTTTTATATCACAATTTTGGATTTAAAATCATGAATAGAGAACCTGAAGCGAAGTATCGTAGAAAATTAGAATTTCATATGAAATAATGTTTTTAGAATATTCTCAAGCAAGTTTCCTAAGAAGTAAGCCTGAAGCAATCAACATGTTTTGATGTGTATCATTTATCATTTATATATGTATTTCTTGGGTTATAAATTACCAGAAACAGCACAAAATAATTGCAACACTGAGTTTCAATATCGGAACTGATAACATCATAAATTATAAAACCGCATTTTGTAATAACTGTGTTGAATGCTATTTATTTACATTTGGTTTGTTTACAAAGATATATAGGTTTTCTAAATATATTGTGTAAACTATGATTCTAAATAGTGTAAAATATCATTTAAATAATTGCTAAGAAATATGGTGATATCTAAACATATTGCATAAATTATGATTGTGATTAATGATGTAAAATATGATTGTAAATAATTACTATGAAATATGGGTCTTCTAAAAATATTGTGCAAACTATGATTGTAAAAAATTGGGCAAAAGATGATTATAAACAATTACTAAGAAATATGAGACTTCAAAATATATTGTATAAACTACGTATAATTGTAAATAATTGTGTAAAATATGATTTTGAATAATTGTGTAAACTATGATTGTACATAATTTCGCAGAAATAAAGTACACTTCGCAATTAATGCTACATTTCTCAGAAGAGTATATTTAATTTTCCATAAAAAATCGTAATAATTGTTATTCGAAATGTCTCTTCCATTTTTGTTATTGCCGTTATACGTAGTATATATATATATATAAATTTGGGAATTACAGCACCAATGCATGTTATCCAAAAAAATGATACACGTATTTATCATTTAGTATGTTTTTATCATTATTATAGTGAAGACAATTATTTTAAAAAAATATTTTGTCCAACTGTAAAGCTGCTATTCATTATGATGAATCAATTGATGGTTTACTCTAAATTTCTATCAGGAAATCTCGGACTCTTGCACGTGTCTTAGATCAAAGAGGGATCATTATCGTGTTCAAATAGATCCGCGTCATTGCGGGATATTTGGCAACGAACTGGGAAAAATAGGTGCAGGTATACTGCAGACTGTTAACAATGCAGTTTCGTTGCAAAAAGTTACGCACCTAATTAAAAGAACTCTTGCGGTATTGTAGACATTTAACCACCTCTGCCAATTAATTGATATTTAAGATAAAATTAAGTAGTAGGGTAAATTACCGGATATAAAATGTTACGTGTTATAATGATGCTACCATAAACACCCACCTAATAATTTCTTAAAAAATTGTTTTACTAAGAATTCATAGCATTTTACTTTCTGTTTTAACGTAGGAATACGCTACTCTATAACAGTCCTTCTGAAAGGAATATTTCAGACCCTAAAATCGTCCGTCCGTTCCTCGCGAGTTATAATTTTCGCAGCGATCAAACCCAATTTATATCGCTTGGACAAGCAGTAAACAATTAAGGAGAAAATTCCAAAATACTTCAAAATTTTGACATACATATATGAATATATATATATACATATGTACTTATATAGAGAGACATACATTCATATATACATGCAAAGGAGGTAAGCAATGATAAGTAATCCTACGTTAATAACCCGCGGTAGATTCACTGGAAGAGACTACCTCAATTTTTTTTAAAGACTGATTGTCCTGGGGAAAATTAATATTCTTTGGTGTAGTAAATTTTAAATAGGTGTAGAATTCTACCTAATAATTTTATATCACAAAAATGCTAAAATTATTACTGAAAACTTATTAGTGTTGTTGTAAGTCTGCACGCAGTGTAGCAGTATGAATTTAAAATTTTCAGAAAATGCAGGAACTTCTTACTTTATAGATAAAATTCTTACTTATTTGTAACAACAATAATTCAAGGAACATAATCTAGAACGTTTAAAAAAGTAATTCTGAAAATTTCACATATAATGGACAATTACAAAAAATTTTATAGAAGTTCGAACAAACAGCAAAATGTCTGATTCTTCTACTTGTGTAAAGGGGATGACTCCTCTATATTGAAATCCCCAATTTTTTGGTAAACTGCAAAACCTGAATACATATTTAGAGATATTACAAATTGAGAGAAAACTTATTTTCCTTTGCAAAATGAAGTATTTTAAATTTTTTATATAATTAATTACATACAATAAACTAAAAAATAATTTTATTCGTAAATAGCATCTAATTAGATTAAAAGATGTTCAGTTTTCCAATCCTTACGTTCACTCATAATTGTGCAAATTTTTCGATGACCTTAAAACACATTAAATATATATCTAAATTGAGAAATTTCATTTTATTCCATAAATTAGTATACGGGGAGACAGTTAAACTTAGTCTCATAGGTTATCACTAATAATATCTCGCATAATAACTACCCCCAAAAAAGTAAGCACAGGTATAATTTTTTCGCTGTTTAAAATAACCATTTCAATTTTATATGCAAGGAAATTTTATTGATTATGACTAAACATAATCACTGTTTTGAAATAAAGATTTCACTACAAGCATTTACATACCTTTCCTAAACATTCAAAATTTAAAAAAAGAAATGTAATGCATATGTATCAGCTTTAATGTTTTACAAGTAAACTATTAATTAAAGAAAAATGCGCCCAGAAAAAAATATCTTAATGATGGGAGAATTTTTTTAAAAATCCTTTAGCCTCTTTTCATAAATTACTTAAAAAAACACTTAAAAACTGTCTCTTTTTAAGCTTGAAAATAATTAAGGGAAAAAAATCTTCATTTAGCGATAAGGGTGATGGTCGCTTTTTCAGAATTGTGTAATAATCATTTACATGCATTCTCTCGCAATAACTGCGAAAATGTATACCACATAGTTTACTTTAATAAATATAGAATGCCTATGAAAATTATACATCATTAAATGATGTGTTATTAACGACTTTTAGAAATGTTTAATTATAAGCTACATGCATTCCCTCGCAATAAATACGAAATAGGCACCAACGCACAGCGTACGTAAATTAATAAATGTGGCATGACTATGAATTATACTGAGATTAAGAAAAAATAATTATTTAAAGAATCCATATACCTTTGAAGCGGCCTTTTCAATTGCAAAAAAAAAAATAATAATAATTCAGGTAGTCTCTTCTAACGAAACTATTGCGGGTCATTAAAGTAGAATTAATTATCATTGCTTACCTCTTTTGTATGTACATATGTATGTGCTATGTATATTGTCTATCTATATATATAACACAGTTCCGTAACTGACTGACTCACTGACAGTTTTTGGCAGTAATTGCATACATTGACCGTAGTATTTAATTTGAATGTACTCCGCAGCGAAGTTCGGGTTTCCAGCTAGTTTAAATATAAATTTACAGTTTTAACCATCATTAGTAGATACTACTGAAAAATCACGTACGATCCAGAAAGAGTGCAGCACTTACGCTATTACAAAGATAAAATGTGTTTTGAAAGTAGATTCCTTTTCTGAATCTTCAATCAAACTTTGCACGTTTATTTTGTTCCCTTATCGAGGAGTTATTTTGGGGAGTTCAGCTTTAAATTTTTAAGAATTTTATTCAAATTAGTATGTTTTGTGGATATTAAACATACGAATTAATTGCATACATTGGCCGTTGTATTTAATTTGAATATTTTCTTCTATATTATTCTGCCTATAAAAATATCCGTTACTATATATATATATATATATATATATATATATATATATATATATATATATATATATATGTATGTATATATGTATGTATATATGTATATATATATGTATATATATATATATATATATATATATATATATATATATATATATGTATATATATATATATATATATATATATATATATATATATATATATATATATATATATATATATATATATATATATATATATATATATATATATATATATATATATGGCATAGACTAAGAATTTATTCAGGGAAAATTTTATTTAATTCGTCTAACTCCGTAAGAATAAATTACATGTTATTAGTATTCCTGTCTGACTTTTGAAAGGCTGTAATTAGTGTTATCTGTTAGACAAGCTTTAATCATCAGCATCGTCATCATGTCAGCAGAGAGCTTTTAAGCTTTTATTAGGTGTCCTCTTCTAATGATATAATCCCAGACTCTTCCATCACGAGTATCAAGTGTAATGACTTTTAGACACAGATTTGTCTCCCCCTAATTATATTTTATCGTGATAGTGATACTTATTTTTTCATGAAAAGGCCTATTAAAATGACGCTTGATATTTTAACATTAAATTGAAAAAATCATTTTATTAGGTGTATTATGGAATTGAGTTAAAGAAAAATTAGCACATTTCTCCTAAACAAAAATTGGACCAAACCGCTATACCAAATCGCTGTGCCAAAAGGGTTGAAATTTTGCATGGCGATTCTTCTTATAGTGTAGGGGTTTACAAAGAAAGATTTTTGAAAAATCCTTCTTAGATTTGTTTAAAAATTAAATTTTTAAGTTGTTTTTGTAACATTCTTTTAAGTTTGCATTTAAAATAATAATCTGAGAGTTATAAAAGTTAGATCAAGAGAAAGATCATAAAAATTCCTATAAAATGAAATTTTTTTCCAATCTTTAATTCCAGTTTCTGATTTTTGGTGAATTTTTAAAGATTAATTTTTAGAATTTAATTTATTAAATGCTGATGACGTGGTTTCTTTTCTTTTTGTGAGACTTTAAATTAATTTTTGCGTTATGTGTATAATAACGGAATAAATTGACAATTTTGTTTTCTTTCTAATGCGGTAGACAATTGGACATTATCTAATAAAAATATTAAAGTACAGTAAAAGAAATGTTCCTCAAACTGCACTATATTAACTGTACTATATTCTTTAGTATGTTCTATTAGATTTAATTTGAATATTTTCTTCTACATTATTTTGTCTAAAAAAATTTTCCGTTACGATTTTTTTATAAAGATATTTAAAAAAATTTTTTTTTGCAATTAATTGCATACATTGACCATTGCAGTTGTATTTAATTAGAATGTACTCCGTAGTGAAGGGCGGGTATTCAGCTAGTGCTATTATAAACCCCAGCGGCACTACTTATTTTGAAGTCTTTATGGACCTGGTCTAGAATTCATTTCGGTCAGGGCACGAAAGCTAAAAGAAAAACAAATATTACTTGAAAGACAAGATATATCTATATAAATAGTTATTATTTCCAATAAAAGACAATTTCTAACATGCCTCTGTATACTGAGAAAAGACATTATTTATAATTAGTTATGAAGGAATGCGAGTTACAGTTACAGAAATATTATAATTTCTCATCCAACTTAGTTTTCTTGAATGCTTACAGAAATAAGAGTATATGTTTTTCGATATTATTTCCTGTGTTAACAAAATGTATTACATTTCTGACAAAAATATGTACGATTACATACTGTATTCTAAAAAGAACAATTTCTGATATATATATATGTCGGACTTAAGCGGGAACGAAATAATTATTCTAAATTTAAAAGGGGGCTTAGTAATTAATTTATTGTCGTGGCGTAATTCGCCACTATTCTCATATCTTGGTTCGAAATACATCGAGAGAAATCGGGGGAATTCCCTTTGGATTGATTGACATCTGTGGCCACGCCTATGGTTCAACGCCGGTGTATGCGTCACAGAGATCATGTGGGCATGCGCGGTGGCTTTGGACGGAGAAAAACAATAGCGTTTTCTTCAGACGGCGGGATTTAATTCATTGCTAGTGGACGCGTGTCAGCTGGGTCCATAATTTGAAAATGGCGAGAGCTCAAATATGCGCTACTTGGATCAGTGGTTGGTTGGAAGGTGAAATAAATTGGCTTGATTGAGTTGGAACTATGTTTGTTTATTGGATTTAGGCTACTTACCACTCGCCACCAGTATTAACATGATGACTTCGAATTAATCTTAACCACACGCCTGTCAAGAGCCGCGCAGGATTAAAAAGAACTACGCAGAAAAAAAAAACCGCCTCACTTTTGGATTAGCACTACAGTGCGAAAATTTATGAAACGACGATAAATTAAAAAAAAAAAATAATAATACACCATGGCATCGAAGACTGAAGTGAAAAAGGAATTCCATGAAATCATACTCGATGACAATTGGATTCAAGAACAAATGAACACCGGAAATGAAAATGTCGATCAAGCGAATGATGACAAGAAACCTATCTTAAAAAACATACCAGGCTGCACAGGAAAAATTCAAGAAGCAATATTGAAAGAAAAACCGTTCGAAAGAAAAAACAGGCCTGAAATAAAATTAGCAATACCACAATTCGATAACAGCAGTATCAAAAATATCTTTCAATGGTTCCAGTTGTTTGAAGAGAGTTGCAGCACGTTTGAATTAAATGAGAAATGGAAAAAAGAAAATTTAATGCGCTACGTAAGTCAAGATATTCAAGAAGTAATAATATCCACGGAACTATATAAAGAAGATTACATTAATATTAAAAAACAACTGCTGTCCATTTTTTCAAAGAGCAGAGAAGAATTAATTACAAGGTTTAGGACACTAAAATTAAATGACAATGATGACCTCTTCCAGTATTTCAAGGAAAAACTAGAACTGGGAAGACAACTTAAAAAAACAGACAGTGAAATAATAGAAACACTGTCATTAGACGCTCCAAGAAACATACGAACTTTGCTCTCGTTGCAAGAGATACGAACCCCTTTCGAATGGCTGGAAAAAGAGAGAAAAATACATTTGCCGGTACCTCGGTCCGCACCGCGTATCGCTCCGGAAGGAAGAACAGATTTTACCGCCGGCGATCGTCGAAACTTTGGTGACAGTGAGACAGAGCGCAGAAACTCGGAGACACACTACAGAAGGAGGTGGATTAATTATGATCAACCCAGAAGACAAAATGAAGGAAATTACAGCAATACGTCAAGATATGATGAACAGAGACACTATCAAAGTGCAGAAGATAACAACAGAAGACACCAAAATAACCATAGAGGATACTATGCAAATAACAGATGACTTACAATCCAAGCTCGGGTGAGTGAACAAACATTTCAATTCTTATTAGACACCGGTAGTACAATTTCAATAATTTCACAATCATTACTTAAAGAGAATGTTTTAAAACATTAAATTTAAAAAATATGGTAATAAATCAAACTGATGGTCAAGTACCTGTAACAAAAATAATTAAAACAAATGTAACAATTGGCAAATTAACTAGAGAAATTGAAATGTGGGTCATTGAGAGTGACCTACCTTATGTATTGCTAAGTTTAGAACATATGAGACTTTTTCGTCTCGAAATAAATTTAAGAAAATTAAAGGTGTTCCAATGTAATAAAGAAATAATACTATGTAATAATAATAATAATTTTGTTAATCCATATGCATTGAATGTTCAAAGAGAAAATTGTAAAAATTATTGTGATAACATGTATAATGGTAAAAGGTATTATGAAAACAAAAATATGTGTAACTTTAGAAATGTAAACAAAAGTGTATATGAAGGTAGAAAATTTTTTAACTATCGGGCTGAAAATAATAACAGAAGGTATCATAAAGGTAGAAATTTTGTAAAAAGGAACTATTTAAGATGTGATCACTCCCCTGAGTACTATGAAAGGACTGTTTACAATAATGCTGTGAAAGATAATGTGTATAATGTTTCTTCCAATGACATTGAAACCCTAAATGTTGATAATAACCAAAGAATGAGAAATCCAGTTATAAATTATGAGAGTTCAAACAAAATAGCAAATACTAATTATAATGTTCAAAATGTAAAGGAGATATCAGGTATCCCCGATGATACACTGAAAACTCTATTTAAAGAGCCTGGTGATGCTTTGGAATTCCAAGCACCAGAGCAAATACCCGAGGACTGGCCCCATTTAGAAAACATTCTAGAAACTTTCGACCATATCTTTTCAAAAAATAAATATGACGTTGGAAAAATAAAATTAGAACCCCAAAAAATACACTTAACTTCAGAGCTCCCAATTGCACAACGACCATATCGCACATCTCAAACTGAAAATGCTGAAATAAAAAAACAAATAGACGAATTGTTAAAAGCAGGTTTTATAAAGCCCTCACATTCTCCATTTAGCGCCCCAGTAACATTAGCAATGAAAAAAGGCCAAGGAAAAACTAGGTTATGCATAGACTACAGAAAATTAAATGTAATTACTAAAACTGACTCTGAACCTATTCCACGAATTGATGACTTATTAGATCAACTAGCCCATGTCAAATTTTTTTCAACATTAGATCTAACTTCAGGGTATTGGCACATAGAAATACATGACCGTGACACTGAAAAATTGGCATTCACAACAATTTTTGGACTTTATGAATGGACAAGACTACCGTTTGGTTGGAAAAATGCACCAAGTGTCTTCCAGAGAGCAATTAGGCAAATTCTAAATAAATACCAAATCAATTATGCTTTGAACTATTTTGATGATATAATAATATTTTCACAAACATTTAGTGAACATATGAAACATTTAGAAAATTTTTTTAAAATTTGTGAAAAGGAAAATATCAAATTAAACCAATCAAAATGCCAATTTGCTAAGAAAGAAATAAAATTTTTAGGATATGAGATTTCTAAAGCACAATATTCACCTCATAATGTAAACATTGAAACAATAAAAAAATTACTACCACCCAAAAATGTTAAAGAATTGCAGAGATTTTTAGGATCCATAAATGTCTATCAGAAGTTTATACAAGACTATGCAAAATTGAGACTTCCATTAAACAAATTACTTAGAAAGGATGTAAAATGGGATTGGTCCCAAGAATGTCAAAATTCCTACCAAAGACTAAAAGATGAACTCATATCAAAACCGATTTTAACCCTTTTTAACCCAAATTACCCATGCCACCTTTTTGTCGACGCAAGTCAAGAAGCAGTTGCTGCTGTCCTAAAGCAAAAGCACCCTAATGGCCAACTACACCCAATAGCTTTTCACTCAAGACAACTGAAAAAACACGAAAGAAACTATGCTGTCACTGAGCTTGAATGCTTGACGATTGTTGATTCTATTGACCGTTTCCATTGTTACTTACATGGAAAAAAATTCACAATACATTCGGATCATTCAGCCTTACAATGGCTCAAAAATATTAAAAATTTAACTGGACGACTGTTTAGATGGTCTTTAAAACTTTCCATGTATGATTATGAAATAGTGCACATTAAAGGTAAATATAATTATGAAGCTGATATGCTATCAAGGAACCCAATAAGCCACTTTGTATCACAATATTCTTATTTTATAACCACAGATGAAATTATTCAGGCACAATTAAACGATAATGTTAATAATGTAAAGTACAAAAAATATAGTGGAGTTCTAACAGTAAAAAAGAAAAATCTAATCAAAATTGTAGTCCCGCCATCATTAAGACTAAAATTAATAACCGCTGCACATGAAAAATTTGGCCACCCAGGTGTGAGAAAGATGTTACAATTAATTTCCCCTATTTACTATTGACAAGACATAATATTAGACATTTCAAATTTTGTTCGTTGTTGTGAAACATGTCAGAAAAACAAGAAATCGACTCAGAGAAAGTATGAACTGATGGAACAAGTGCCAATTGCTTATGAACCATTTGACCTAATCTCAGTTGATACAGTTGGAGGTTTTAACTATTATAATTCGACAAAAAAATATCTTCATCTGGTGATTGATCATGCAACAAGATATATTTGGACTTTTCCTTCAAAAAGTGTGACAAGTGAGACATACACAAACTGTTTAAAACAAATTTTCAAAATTAAAGTTCCGAAACAAATATTAAGTGACAGAAATGCTGCATTTACTTCCTCAAGGTTTAAGAAATTCCTAAAACACCACAATACGAGACAATTACTCACCTCAGCCCACAGACCCCAGTGTAATGGCAAAAATGAGAGATGTAATCAAACGATTGTATCCAAATTAAGGTGTAAAGTTAATACTTCTTCGAAAAAAATTCCATGGACAAAAATTTTAGAACAAGTGACTTCCGAATATAATAATCAACCCCATAGAGTAACTGGATTTTCCCCGAATTACCTCCTATTTGGAAATTTGCCATATAGCTCACCATTACCAAAAATAACTTCATTACATTATCCGCCAGTTGAAGAAGCAAGAAAGATTGCAGTGCAAAGAACAATTCAGCACCATAAAATTAATAAACAAAGATATGATAGAAATTTTATACAGTCAAACTTCAAAATTGGTGACTTAGTGATGTACGAAGAATTCAAATACCCAAATTCAAGAAAATTAGATCCACCCTATTCAGGCCCTTATAAAATTATAAGCCAGCTTTCTAATGTTAATTTCGAAATTGATAAACCAAACCAATACACTGGAAAAAAGAGTGAAATTGTGCACTCAACTAGATTAAGGCATTTTCATCCATATAGTGAGTTTAAATTACAATAATGTTGTTTCATGCACAATTTTGGGGAGGGGGGGGAAATTAAGATAAAATGTTGATACGAGTTACAAGTAAAAAATTGAAATTATAAAGTTATGATTGTTAATGAGTAAATAAAATAATAACATTGGAACTGATGAAGTAATATTGTGAATGTAAACTAGAAGATGATGTGTATTGAATTTATTGGATGTTAATAATTATGTATTTTTGAATTGAAATTTAATAACTTATGAAAGAACTTTGGCTAAAAATAAATTATTTTGAAAATTTTGTTACCATCTTTGCAATGTTTTGTTACATTAATGTGTTGAGCTGTATCTACATTTTCCCGAATATGACCAAATTGCCTATCCCAGAGATCCATCTCTTAATTGATTTTATATGTTTAGTGCCTAACACCCTCTTGACTCCACTTATGTGGTTAAACGTTGTGTGCTGTCTTAAATTAAAGATATATTTAAAAAAAAAAAAAGGGGGGGGGGAAACTATCGTTCTACTGGACTGTTAAACTTTCTACTAGAAAACTTTTGTATGTGATTTTCTGGATCTCCTGGGCTAACAATCGACTGTGACACTCCTACTTCTTTTATCTGTCAGTAAATTTTCTCTTTCTTGAATGCTCTGTCCTCTTCCCCACACCTAACCACGCGTTGGAAGTCGTCCCAACCTCTTTGTAGCTTTATAAATAGATTTTACTTCACATGCTCAGTCATAATGTACTGAAAAATATTACTTAAATAAGAATGACTAAAGACAGGCTTGGGATGACCGCTCCTTTGTCCTCCCTTTTCCTTCAGGTTTCTGTTGACTCGTGATTTCCCCATTGGAATTCATGAGTGAACGGATTGCCCTTTTCCTCTTGGTTGGCTGGGTGTTAAATCCTTTCCTTTTTCTGGAGTCAGTAAGTGAATACTGATCTCTTTTGAGCCTTTCCCAACCTAGAGTTTCAGTGTCGTTCACTATACGCACCAATTTTTCACTCTGAATTTTGTTTAGAGTTGTCGGTTGTGGTTAAGACGGTGGGAAATTGTTGAACCTGCTCTCCTCTGACCCAACCATGCACTTGTTCACTCAACTACACAAACACACACAAACAAAAACATACACCTTGAATTAAACAGAATGTACACAGATGAAGGAATGGTACACCAGTACCAAAAGTGAATTGTTTTACATAATGAATCTATCATTGTGAAATATTAAGGTGAATGAAGTGTAAATTATAAAATGTTTGATAACTTTGAATTGTGATAAATTTGAATCAGATTTTTGTGTTATGGGAAAATTTTGAAGTGTAAATAATATGTAGAGAATTTTGATTTTCATGTGTAATTTCATATGTTTGTATTTCATAAGTAAGTCGAAGGTATAAAAGAGCTCTAAAAAGATAAACTGTATTGTAATTGATGTCAAAATACATTTGTGTCGTTCGGCAAGTACAAGATACGAGAAAAATAATCCCATGGGAAACTGATCAATATATATTTTTTACTGGAATTTTAAACTGGAACTGTTATAAAATTATAAGATGAGTGGACAGCCTACAGGACTGTTGATTACATTACCACTCAACGAGGCTGATGAAAGTATTAAAGCCTATACTTTAGATTGTAAAATGCTACTAACATTCCACGTTAATGGGTAATAGTTATTTTGTGATTTTCAATTAATTTGTTCCTAGGTGAGTTTTTGAAGTGACATTGTTTTTCAGGTGATGTCCTATTGAGATTATATATTGGTATAATTAAAGTGATATTTTGAATTTATAGTGATATATTTTGAGATAATGCTGTAATATTTTCCTTTTTTGCCTCAAGTCATCAGTGATATAATATTGTACAACTCAAGAATTTTTGTGTAACTTGAAAAATTGTAAACTGTGTATTTTAAAACCACTGCTCCAAGTCTTACAGAACAGAAAGAATTAATCCAGGGGTTGTTAAGGGAACGGTTGTTTTTAATTAAGGGGTTTTTCACTGGAACCTGTTGTGTAGAGAGACGTCCCTACTCAGCATGTTTTCCAGTCTACTGATGCAATGTTTTTTTTTTATCGTAGGGGTTGTTGCCACAGGGAATTAGCTACTCCTTGTGTGCACGCCTTCAGGGGGGGGGGGAAAGTTGTCGGACTTAAGCGGGAACGAAATAATTATTCTAAATTTAAAAGGGGGCTTAGTAATTAATTTATTGTCGTGGCGTAATTCGCCACTATTCTCATATCTTGGTTCGAAATACATCGAGAGAAATCGGGGGAATTCCCTTTGGATTGATTGACATCTGTGGCCACGCCTATGGTTCAACGCCGGTGTATGCGTCACAGAGATCATGTGGGCATGCGCGGTGGCTTTGGATGGAGAAAAACAATAGCGTTTTCTTCAGACGGCGGGATTTAATTCATTGCTAGTGGACGCGTGTCAGCTGGGTCCATAATTTGAAAATGGCGAGAGGTTAAATATGCGCTACTTGGATCAGTGGTTGCTGGAAGGTAAAATAAATTGGCTTGATTGAGTTGGAACTATGTTTGTTTATTGGATTTAGGCTACTTACCACTCGCCACCAGTATTAACATGATGACTTCGAATTAATCTTAACCACACTCCTGTCATATATATATATATATATATATATATATATATATATATATATATATATATATATATATATATATATATATATATGAAACAGGTTTTGATCCTTTTAAATACTCCTAACATGCTTTTTCAAATTCGGTTATCTTATTGCAACAGAGTGCCGTCTTCTTAGCCTTGGATTGCATTCTGGATTCAAGCAATATGGGTCTATTTTTCCCCTGGGGCTGTTGCATGCGCGGACCATTATGTGGCAGTTATATGGGATCGGGCCGGGTCGACCGCTCGAGGGGCATCATCCGATATGGCGCGCTGGGGTCATGTGTTCGCTTCTGGCCGGTTAGAGAGTCGGTGCGCCCATACCTAGCAGATGTTGGCGCTCTTTCTGAAGATTTTTTTGTTCGAACCAGCAAACCAGGATGTAAGAAGGATGTAATCAGGATGTAAGAACTTCGTTCTCCCGAATTGCGGGCCGGGGGCCCCGTTCCCCGTCTACTGAGCGATATATCCGTTCCATACTGGAACTTCAGTGTTTGAGTCACGGAGTATATTTCCTCATCTGTGTAATTAAAGACGTATACCAGGTATGTGGAGTTTATGTTTGTTCTGCATGGACTTCCTTCCTTCGCCACTCGCTACGACTTACTGAGATTACAACCCCGGTTATGCGACTACAAGCAGTCCAGCTTCTTCCCTCTTATTATTACTTACACACACACACACACACACACACATATATATATATATATATATATATATGAAACGTAAAGAGTACTTCAACGTACTAATAACTTTAACTTTGTAGAGTACACGAAACACGAGAATGTATACGTAGCCCGAATGGTAATACTTCTAGTAGACCGGTACAGGAGATAGATTCACACATAAACACTTCAGGAAAGAACAGGAACATGATGAACACTTGAAATATTTTATTCCATGGAACCAAACTTCAAGACATCATAGAAGATACACTGCTATACATAGTTGAATAAATTGGCACAAGCTGACGACATGATGTTTGACAATAACGTCAACGGACAGCCCATAGCTGCCCATGCTGGAATATCGAATTTGATTACATCCTAATATATTTTGGAACAGTACGAGGACAGCGAGCAAGGACGTAATGAAACAGCGCCAAATAAGAAGAGAGCGCGAAATCGCTCCGTCTCGCCTTTTATGCTGAGTAAGTTCCGATTTTACCGCTAGGCTTAGAATTCTTTTAATTGGTTGACCCCGATCACGTGGTATTTCCTCGAAAGGGGTCTAGATCACGGAAGTCTAAATATAACTTTCCCGCTTATGCGTTAAAGAGAATATTAGATTATTTCGATTTTCGATTTCGTTTTTAAAATAGGGCTTGGATTTATTGAGGAAAAATTAAGATACACGTTAGATATAGGACAATTAATATTAGTGGGGCGTTATTATTGCACACACACACACACACACACACATATATATATATATATATATATATATATATATATATATATATATATATATATATATATATATATATATATATATATATATATATATATATATATATATATATATATATATACATATATATATATATAAATATATATATATATATATATATATATATATATATATATATATATATATATATATATATATATATATATATAGTTAAAGTTTATTAAAATTCAGCCCAGGAAATATATACTGATTCAAAATTGCTCCGTAAAGAATTGCAAAACCCAAAAATACGTTCACAGAATAAGTTAAAATTGTCGCAACCTCATTTGCTTTCCAAAGTGTACAGGGAGGTTAGTTTCCCTCTTCATAAATCATGAGATGGTTTTGTTCCTTCATTTATATATATATATATATATATATATATATATATATATATATATATATATATATATATATATATATATATATATATATATATATACATACTAGCTGTTTACCCGGCGTTGCCCAGGTATTTATTAATCTCAATTTTTTACTACACAGGTAAATGAATGAATTCTACCTATAGTGTAAAATCTAAGTAATTTTATTTACGGGTATTTAAAAGTATATGTACATTATACAAACGACAAAATAAAATTATAAATTCACTCTATTATTTAACTCAAAACTTGATTATAAACAACACATTTAGTTTCCTATATTCATCTCAGTGACTCCGAAAACAATGGTTTCGACACTACTCTCGGACATTTTGGACATTTCATTTTTGCCCCTCCCCCCTCCTCCCAAAATGCTGATGGGGGTGTGGCTGAACTTGCACTTAAACGTCATCAGTTGTGTCACTATTCGTCTCAGTGACCCAGAAATCTATGGAGTCGACACTAGTCTCGGATATTTTGGACATTTTATCTACTCCCCCCACCCGCCTCCACACCCAACGTTGATGGGGGGGGGGTGCTGAACTCTCACTTAAACTGCATTGGGATTAAAACTGTTTTTCTCAGCGACCAAGAAAACTATGGATTCGACACTACTCTCGGTAATAGTGGAGATTTAATATTCCCCTTCTTCCCCCCTCACCCCCTATGGTAATGGGGGGGGGCTGAACTTGCACTTAAACGACATCGGGAGTGTCACTATTAATCTCAGCGACCCCGAAACCTATGGATTCGACACTACTCTCGGTCATTTTTGAGATATTTTATTGCCCCTTCTCCCCCCCTCGAAACGCCTATGCTATTGGGGGGGGGGCTGAACTTGTACTTAAAGGTCATCGGGAGTGTCACTATTAATCTCAACAACCTCGAAAACTATTGATTCGACTGTGATATCACTCGTTTTCGATTATTTTTACATGTGCCCTCCGCCCCCCCCCCTAGGGTGCTAGGGGTGTCTAATTGTGAATCTAAACCATTCTCGAATCAACTTAATCGCAGACACAAAATTTCATAAAAATCAGTCCAGCCGTTTAGGAGGAGTTCAGTGATATACACACGGGCAGAAGAAATATATACCGGGTGGCCATAGTTAAACTGACAGTGCTTACAGTGATCTATTTGCGAGAATGACGCCCACATTTTGTAGGAAGATTAAACAAGACGGGGGACGAAGGATTCAGCGAAAAAATAAATTAGTTCCAAAAGTCACCACTAGGGGAATATTTGGCGCTGTGAAATAGAAAATAGAGTGTTAACAAATGCAAATCAATACGGAAATTACCTTTTATTTTGCATTCAAATGAGGTTCAATGTGGCTGCCGTTGTTGTGGACCACATATTGCATTCTGTGCACAGTATGCACAACAGCAGAAAGTAACATGTCTGCAGGAATCTCCCGTACAGTCCGTGATATGTTATCCTTCAACGTAGCCAGGTCCTGGATCACTCCTTGATAGACCTTGGACTTAAGGTAACCCCCATAGCCAGAAGTCGCATGGGGTAAGATCAGGCGACCGAGGTGGCCATGCAGTTGGAAAGTAGCGGCTAATGACTCTTTCTGTTGTGAATTTCTGTCGTAGCAACTGTTGCACCCGTACAGCAACGTGTGGAGGGGCTCCATCTTGCATGAAAATGATTTCCCCCAAGCATTGTCTTTGTTGAAGTGCCGGAATGACAAAGCTGTTCAACATGTGGCGATATTTCTCTCCGGTAACAGAACAGGTTCCCGGTCCTGTCGGGGTAATGTTCTCATAGAAGAATGGACCTACGATAAATTCCGCTGTGAACCCACACCAAACAGTTACCTTTGGTGAATGTAAGGGAATTTCTGTGACTGCATGTGGTGATTTGTCATCCCAAATTCGGCAGTTCTGGGTTTTCACAGTTCCATGCAGGTAAAAGTGGGCCTCGTCTCCCCATAAGATTTTCCACGGCCAAGCATCATCCACCTCCATTCTGGTAAGAAAGGTGAGAGCAAAAGTCAATCGCTTATCATGGTCGGGGTACAGTAACTCCTGTACACGGCTGATCTTGTACGGATAGAAGTTGATAATCTTTCGTAAGATTTTCCATACCGTACTGTAAGGCATATCCATATTCCGAGCTAATCCACGAGCGCTAGAGGTGGCAGCAATATTGTCTGGTCCTCTGTCGACAATCGCCGTGGCAACTGCTTCGATTGTATCCTGTGGTACAGGTTTTCGTCCTCTGCCTGACTGAACCTTCATAGAACCTGTTTTCTCAAACGTCGCAACCATTGCTTTTAGCCCATTAACTGACACAGGACCGCTACCTTTAGGCATTTTTTGTGCGTTCTAAAAGCACGAAGAGCGGCTGACGCGTTGCACTGGTTGAGGTAAAAGAATTTGACCAGTAACACACGCTCGACTAAAGAAGGAGACATTGCACATAAACTTTCGATCCGATTGATTCGAAACGTAACACATTACCTTTTAAAACCCAAGCAGCTGGCACTGTGCCAATGGATGTCACGTGAAATTTGAATAAAGAACTTCTTCTTCTGCTCAGCGTACGTGATATTACAGATCACGAGACTTTATCGGTGTTTATGTAGATTTTACGCTTTTTTAAAAGTGTTGCCATATTGTACTTGAACTAAATAAGAAAATGTGCATAATAAAAGGTAATTTTATTCAGCATTAATTTGCATTTGTTAACACTCTATTTTCTATTACACAGCGCCAAATATTCCTCTAGCGGTGACTTTTGGAACTAATTTATTTTTTGTCCGGAATCCTTCGTCCCCCGTCTTGTTTAATTTTCCTACTAAATGTGGCGTCATTCTCGCAAATAGATCGCGCTACAGAACACTGTGAGCACTGTCAGTTTAATTATGGCCACCCGGTATATATATATATACTATATATGTATAAAGATATATATATATATATATATATATATATATATATATATATATATATATATATATATATATATATATTATAAAATGTGTCCCCAAAATAATGGTGGGGCTTTAATTGGCTATACCTTCGGAAGACACCATTGTAGAGAGATGAGGTATGCATCAAATTGACGAGAAACTCGTGGCCTAAACAACTGAAGAGACCTTGCGGGCCAGGCTATCCACCCTTCCCTTCCCATCTCTGAGGAAATTGTTCTTTAAGAAATTGTGTTTCGAATGGAAGTATTCAAGGCTACGTCCAATTGGGCTAAAGGGCAGAGGGGCACTCTAGTTTATAATCGAACCACATGAATCCGATTTAGCCAGGTGCCACCTCAATTTTGCCCAAGGTCCATTCCTCACCCAGGGGCCACACCTTGGGGGGAGGTCATACCCTCTCCCACTCTCTCTGACCGTCAAACAGTGACTTTACGGTATACGTACTTAACGTGCCCATATCTGATTTAGACACGGATGTATTTAATGGTGCTTGTCGGAATTCGATCCGAGCACCCTCGGTGTCGAAATCTGACGCGTTACCACTTGTTTACCTCGGGAATCCTCTCTTGTTATTTAGAAATGATAACGTTAATTTCTTCTTTGTTGAACCCTTCCAGTGACACCTTTAAGCGAATTTGAAAACTCGAACCTATCTATTTATTATTTGTAGTCCATACAAATAATAAATAGATAGCTGTATCGATCTAAAGTTTTTGTTCACCGGTACAATCACTGAGATTTTAACAGGAAAAATTCACTGCAGATTCAAATCAGAATATAGGCATCCATGTTAAGGTTACTTATTTTAAAATATTCACCTTTGAAATCGGAATGAAATATATATTATCTTAGATTACTTACTATAAATTTACCAAGTTGAATCGAAGAAACTAGAATAGCTTATTCACTGAGAATGAATTTTTTTTCTATAACCAGTATGATTACACGAATGGCTTGGCTTTCTGTTTATACATCTCAATTTGATGATAAAAGCAGATTTTATATGCTGACGAAGAACAGAAAGAGGCTTATCTGTGCCGAGCACTCACTTTTACATTATATATTTCGAATACCTCGATAAATTTCCCTCGCTCACTGCTTAGATTTCAGTCCAATTCATATTAAATTTTTAAAAATATTCCATTCACTGAGATTCAAGTTAGTTAAATTTATCCCTTTAAAGAAAAGAGGAAAATATAATACCCCTCCCCCCATTTCAACAGCTATATATCTACGCAAAAATGAAAAATTTCCAAAGCACACGATATGTATGATTCCGCCATGATTTTCAGACTAAAATATTCTCACAATTATTTCAGTTCGAAAGGGAATCACCGAGCTCTGATTAGCATTCTGTGAAGCCGAGGCAGAAATCCCTTTTTTTTTTCCAAAATCGAACAGTAAAAGAAAACAGAATGCAAAACTGGGGATTTTGCAATTTTAACGAGTTGGAAAGCTTCAAATGAATCCGGAAAAATACGAGTAGAAGGTGTTGCATTTTTATGATTTTTTTTTTTAGATTAACTTTTGTTGGAGCTACTTGGCATCGGTAAAAGACGATTTATTTGGGGAAAATCCTTCACCCGGAGAAACCAGAGTGAATCGTCTTTTTATTGAATGAAGCTACAAACGAACGTGCGGATTTCTTTCATATTAATGTATGTGGGTTCTAACTGAAGAGTCTGAACTTCTCTTTACACACTAAATGGAAGATTTTTAATGGATTCACAGAAATGTAAATTTAAATTGCAGTGCATTAAAGAACGTGTAACACCTTATCTCCAGGCAGATATTCTTCGTGATTTGGAATTCTAATTTTTGATAAATCTGAGATAACATTAAGGCTGTTGTGTACTAACTGTATAGGATTAGCTCACCTCAATGTTAACCTATGGAGAAAATGTGTCCAAGCATTGACGACTTGGATTGAAAGATTATTTTAGAAAATTGTATTCCGAAAAAGAGAAAGAAGTTTTATAGGTTAGTGCATTTTTCGATTTTAAAAAAATGCAAAAAATATTAAATTTAAATTATTCGGTAGGAAAATCTCTTATAGTGAATTTTTAGCTCTTATAAATTCTTTTGGTGTACGAAATTTATGAAATGAATCCTGTTACAAGGTGCAGAAAAGTCAAGGCTATCTGAAAATACCATTTTTATTTGATTACCAGCATTTATGTACCTGTGAATAGTAGACACATTTATTCTATATGTCAATATTGAGGTGAGTGAATTGGGATAGTACACAGCAGCCATAAGATATGATAATAATGCAGAAACACCACGGCCCACTCCGCTTTAGCGTAACGGCCAAAGAAAAAAAATCTAATAACCAGACACGATGCATCCCACTATTTATAACTTTGTATATATACATCTTTTGAAAAAAATATTTAATTTAATTTAATTTTCTTATATATATTTATATAAACATTATTTAACTAGTTAATTAAACAGATACATACTAATTTCAATATAGCAGTATACAATAATGTTATTTTTATTTATTATTATTTATTATTATGATAATGTTATATTTATTTATTATTATGATTTTTTTTACTGTACATTCCTGCGAGGCCCGAATCGACAACCTCCTTGCCCTAGCCATGGACCAACTTATTCATACTGATTCATTAGTTCAATTCTTTCATCTGTTATTTATTCTTTTTACGTACTATAACAGATTTGCATACCTAAAATTTTATCTAAATGTATTTAATCTAATAGTTTCGTTTTAATAGCCTTCAATTTTATTTATTTTTATTCAATTCAACAAAAATTTATTCAGTCGAATATTTAAGATACAATATAAGATTTTGAAATTTACTAAACACTGTCACAAAACTAACTTTAACACATTGTTGGCTGACAATTTTATTTAAGATATATACACAAGTCACCGACAAAGACTGAAAAGTACGGCATTTTTATATTCTGAAAGCTGTTTTCTTTATATAGGGTATAAAGACACAGTTTAAATGATAAAATGTGAGGATTTGCCTTAAACTCATTGAGATCATAGTAAAGGTACTTTTCAAGGTTCAGTTGGTCAAAAATATATCCTATATGACCTTCCTTTATCCTAAGTTTTCTTCTATATTCGCGTCTAAATACTTGATTATTAAAATACTTGATTATTATATTATTGCGTGTAAATACTTCATCAATAATGTGCTACAATACAAAAATAATTTAACACACAAATTATCGTCCTTTTGTTCCTTTTGTTTCCATGTAAATTATTATTAATATGTCTATGTTCTATTCTCCAGTTTCTAAGTCTCTACTATGTTATAATCTCTAAAGTTATTTGCATAAGATTATTTACGGCAAGAATTTGACATTTATATATACAAACGATTTCTCTTGAGAGAGTAAGTATATTTTAAAGTTATACATCGTAAAAAATCAAAATGTTACGTAAAACTCTTGTACCCGTCTCGTGATTGAGTGAGCCATATTTGATAATCTACTTAAACATTTTTTAAGACAATTTCTGATAGAAAATAGTTAACCAAAAAAAGGTGTTTCTATAGATACGTCTGCAAAATTCTGCATCCAAATTAATTTTCTTATGTTTCAAATTTATCAGCTGATTTTGGAAAAAAAAAAAACCGTCTCAGAATCTTGGTTAAGAAAGTGTGGCAACGCGTTAGTACAGTAGAAGCATACGCTACAAAATTAGGTTTTACAAGATTTTGCAAAAGAAAGTCGATTTTATGAATCACTTAGGTGTTCATAATACAAGCAAACCCTAATATGCAATAATTGAACTTTTGTATCTGTGAGATACACGTGCCCGATAGCGTTTGTCTTTTGAAGCTTTACTGAAGTATTAAGATTCCCCGTACGTTTTTGATTTATTTTTTCCCATGATGAGTGCTAAACGCTTTTTAGATTTGAATAACCAAAAAGACCTTGCGCTAGTTCATATTATTCAATTTAGTGATGGAAATGAGGAATTAAATGAAGAATTTGATAGCAGTGAAAGTGATTATAATGACTCAGAATTTTATGATGATGCTAATAAATATGATTTTTATGTAGGAAAAGACAATAGTACTAAATGGGCAAAATGGATCGGAAGAAAAAATGTCAAAGGTAGATCGCAGAATATTATCACAAAATTACCTGAAGTAATCGGAAGTGCGAAAGATATAAAATCTAATATACGGCCCTTGGAACTGTTTTTTTCTCTGATGAAATATTAAAAATAATTATGAAATACACTAAAAAATACATTTCTACAGTTTCTAATCTACATATTAGAGAAAGAGGTGCAAGGCTAACAGACAATATTGAAATAAAAGCATTTATCGGTTTACTTCTATTAGCTGGTGTTTTGTGAAAAATAAAAATTGTAAAAAAAAAATAATTAAAAAAACTAAAAAAGGTCCGGATGTAAAAGCCTGGACCTAAAAAGAATAAAAATAGAAGATTTAAAGTAATAAATTAACAGAAAACACACAAAACAGAGATGTATCTGACAGATACAGCGCGCCCGATGACGTAAGTTTCGAGACGCGCCCGACGGAGTGTTAATACCCTAATATGCATTCCTGAGTTAATAGGGAAATACACTGCTGGCCACCCAAATTGCAACACCAAGAAAGACAAGAGATATCACAACAAAATTTATTTTGTAGAAAACATGTTGACCAAGTATCAAATGATTAAATTTATAGACTTCTGTGAAGTGTGGTTCCTGCCAAAATCAGTAGCCAGAGTAGCCGCCATTGTTGGAGATCACCGCTGCCACACGCCTCGGCATTGATTCAAAGAGACTTTGGATGAGTTCTTGGGGTACAGCAGACCAAGCAGCTTCCACACGTTGCCAAAGTTGATCTGCTGTGGCAGCTGGGGATGGAATCTGGGTCAATCGTAGAGAAACCATGGACCACATGTTTTCTCTCGGCGAAAGATCCGGAGAGCGAGGCGGCCAGGGAAGCAATTCAATCTGGCGATTGACGAAGAACCGCTGGACAATGCGTGCCACGTGTGGTCGCGCATTATCCTGTTGAAATATGGCTGTGGGCAAGCCCTGAAGGTAAGGAAGGACAACTGGCTCCAACACCTCGGAGATGTAGCGCTGGCTGTTTAAAGTACCGGCATTGCGTACTAGAGGTGTGCGAGAGTGATATCCAATACCGCCCCATAGCATAATACCGGGTGCAGGACCAGTGTAGCGGTGCATAACGCAGCTGTTCAGCATCCACTCTTCACGGTGTCTCCAGACTCGAATGCGACCATCGTGGTGTTGCAGACAGAAGCGTGACTCGTCAGTAAAGACAATTTCATTCCATTCTGCCGTCCACATCCTTCTGTCATCGCACCATTGGCGGCGGAGACGTCTGTGGTTCTGCGTCAAGGGTAGACAAAGCAATGGACGTCTTGTGGACAGACCACTCTGCTGTAAACGGCGTCGAATGGTACGCGCAAACACTGGATGATGCGTTACAGACTGCATGTGCTGTGCTATGGTTCGTGATGTGACTGTGCGATCCGTCACTGCCATGCGCACAATTTCCCTGTCATCACGTGAAGTGGTGCGCTGAGGTGGATGCGATCGAACACGCCGGTCCGTCGTACCCTCCTGCATCCAACGATCACATATCCGCATTACAGTTGTTTGCTTTCGTCCAACACGACTACCAATTTCCCTGAAAGATAATCCTCAATCTCGGTAGGCCACTATCCTTCCTCTGTCGAACTCGGATACATGATCAAAAGATGATCGCTGTTTTCGACGAGGCATAATTGATCGTTTTTATTGAAAAAACCACAAGAAAAACACTATTGCCGAACTTGAAATCGTCCAAATCTCCAAGCCTTAAATAGCGCTTTGAAGTGGCGCCAGAGGCGCGCGTGATGTGCGTCTGCGCTGAAATTCTAATCATTTGCATATCTCACCTCCGCTAATGCATGTTGTAAATTTCATGTTATTTGCATGTTTCCTTCAGGGTGTTGCATTTACAGTGGCCAGCAGTGTACTTAAATTTTGTTCACATAAGGTTTTCGAAGTTTTAAGAATAAAACGCTTTCAAGTAGAAACCTGCTAAGAAAATAATTAAGGAATTCGTTTACAATAAAAATTCATTTTTTTTTAAAATTTACGTTTAAAACTATGAAAACTATGTATGTGATAGTAAATTTCAATTTTCTCCATGCGAATTAATTTCACTTCCATCTGCTCATACACAGGGCCCGCACACACACATATACATACATACATACATACATACATACATACATACATACATATACACATATATATATATATAGATACATACAGGTAATTTTGTCCTAAAGAAACTTTGTTGATATATGGACATCTAGCGGCTGTTCCGTTCAACCGATCGAGATGAGGTTTCAGATATAGTTATTCAGAAGTATGAGCTCGGGATTCTGTGAACGGCAAAGAAATGGCGCTCATGGTTACAGTTATAGGTATAGAAACTCGAAATTTCCAAATGGCAACGCCCACTTTTACCTTCGCAAAGTGTTCTGCCCATGCGAATACCTTAAAGAGCGTTAGAATGGTACGTGTATCACAAAAAACAGACGCGTTATACAGCACGCACAAAAAAACAGGTCTGCGAATGGCTAACAAAAGCACGATTAGAGAGCATTTTATCGGTTTTCTTCGCTGAATATATGGCGAACGGCGTTCTGTGATTGGATTCTAGCCCCTGTCATATGCAAATTTCCTCCGTGCGCCCCGATCGTGTTGGCCGCTCGCAGAGCTGTTTTTTGTGTGTGCATAACGTGTCCGTTTATGGTGATACACGTACCGTTCCAACGCTTTATAGGATTTTCGCATGCGCTGAGCATTTTGCTACGGGAAAAAGTGGGCGTTGCCATTCGAAAATTTCGAGTTTCTATACATATCACCGTAACCATGAGCGTCACTGTGTTGCCGTTCTCAGAATCCCGACCTCATACCTCTGAATAACTATATCTGAAATCTCATCTCGATAGATTGAACGGAACGGCCACTAGAGGTCCATATATCGGCAAAGTTTCTTGATGACTACCCTGTATGTATGTATATATGTATGTATGTATGTATGCATGTATGCACTGATACCATCCTCAACTTTCAAAACTTTAAACTTTTTAAATTATTCAATTAAAACCACCGAACTCAAAAGAAGCGGGTAATAGAAACATGTCATTCCGGGTGGGCCAGCTCCTTTCCGCTTCGCAAATTTCCACTATTTTCATGCATACAAAATTAAACTTTTCCGCCCACCAGTCGACAATTTTTTTTTATTTCCATGTGTTCTACAACTCTTCATCTTTAAGGATATGCACATTTTCAAAAAGTTAAAAATGTTTTTCACTGCAAGCGAAGCTTTTTCCCCAAAGCAGTTTTCCGAATTTCACGAAATTGACAATTTTGATGGACAAATATTTCGGTTTTCTGCACCTATTAATGTCAATTTTACGATTTCTCGGTATTTTATAGATGTTCAGCTTCCAAAATATACCAAATACATTTAATAGAAAAAATGTTATCATTATAAAAAAGCGTACTTACAAAACTCACTTTTGAAATTTCCCGCACTGATTGCCATTGTATCTTAATGTAACTTGAATGCCGAGTTCGTAATTTTTCGACTTATTATTTTACTCACTAATAATTCCAGCAAATTCGTGAAATTTATTTCTAATTAATGAGTAAGTGATGAGGATTCTTCCGCCACCAATTTTGAATTCATCAGAACTGTATTTCTATTTTTTAAGCAATTTTTGCCCCATGAGATGTAATGTTTACATTCCGCCATGTTGCCAAAAGGTAAATAACCAAATGCCAAAATAGTTGAGAACGAGTCATTTATTTAATAATTGAAATCTAGAAATAATTTTAAAGTAACAGAAATAATTTTTGTTTCAGGAAAGGAGAAGTTAAAACCTATAGAATTTTTTTCTAATACGGCGAACCGTCGCAACGTCACTGCCTACGTCAGTTTTCTTCTGCTATAGATGACGTCATTATCGGGTGGGAGAAAACAGAAGCAGTTCCTATGCGTTTGCATGTGTTTTTGGACAATACCTTCATTTTGAGTTAAATAATTTAAGTTTATTTATAAAATTCCTCATATTAGTTGTATGTAACAGGTATTTTAACACTTTTTTTAATATTTCACAAGGTTTAAGAGAATATAATGAGAATGATTATTATTATGTTGAGATGTATAGATATCAGGATAAGTTACTTCAGGCCAGCGTCTTGTATCGTAACTCCAGTCTTCCTCTGTCAATAAATACGGGTCACATACTGAATAAACCTTTCAGGGCTGTACCTGAATGCTTAATTTAGTGATATACCTTTGTTTAGATACCGTATCTAAAGACTTTGCGTAATCTGAGAGCATTTATTCAACAAGCTGTAAGAATGCTCATTGAACGCCATGTTAAATTATGCAATTTTTTGCCACTCCTCGCCAAACAAGAAGTAAAATCTGCAAGAGTTGAGATGTGACATGCTGCGAGACATTGCCCTATTGAATGAGCTTCTTTTTTTGTTTAAAAAACAAAATTTGAAAACGGAAATTTGAAAGAATTATTTCAAAAGCCAAAAACCAAAATTTGATAAAGGGAAATTTAAATCATCATTTCGTTTTTTAAAAATTCTAATGTATTTTTAAAAGTGTTTAAACAGTTATCAATCTTTAAGAAATAAAACCATTTCATTTTAAATCGAAAATGCAACACATTGGGTTGCCACTCAGCTAGTACACACACACACACATTTATATATATATATATATATATATATATATATATATATATATATATATATATATATATGTGTGTGTGTGTGTGTGTGTGTGTGTGTGTGTTTGTTTATGTATGTGCTTTTTTAAGTTTAAGTTTTCAAGGTAAATTTCTACAGTTTTATAAATTTTGCTTGTTCCATATATTGGTTGTAAAATTGCATTCGTTTCATTGTATTACCAAATTTTAGTTTTGAATTTTTTTAAATATTTTTATTCATTTTATATCATAACCTTCCTTTAAAAAATTATAAATTCCATGTATTGGTTTTTGTTTTAAAGTTGTGAGCTCTAATTTGCCAGGAGGGGGGGGGGGGTTTCTTTGAAAATTGTCTGTAGATTGTTTATAGGAAAGTGATTAAACTATAAAGCCATTAAAAACTTTAATTCTCTATACTTGATAGGAACCGTTGATTTTGAAAGTGGCATAAGTTACTCAGTAAAATATATATGACGATATTTAAAGATATTTAAATTTTCAGTGATTATTACCATATTGATTGCAATTTTTTTAAATGAGTTGCCGCTAAATAACTTATGACACTTTCAGAATAAAAAGCTCATATATAATCTTCACATAAAATATATTTGAAGAGCTATCATAGATTTTCAAAAGTCTTTTAAAATTGGAGACATACATATCTTTAAAATCCTTTCCAATTCTTCTTCAGATAAAACAAAAATTTTATCGAAAAATCGATAAGTGGTGAGAAAATCCTGCAGTGGATATCCTAAGTAATTCCGTCTTTAATCAGCGAGGCTTTGGTACAGACGTTGAAAACGAGAGGATCAGAAACAACTGGATTTAAGACAAGCTGTTTAGTGAAAAACAAAACTTATCAAAGGGGAGAAATTGTCATTAGTAGAGTTAATTTTATTCAGGCAGAGAAATAAACACATCGAATCTTTCGTTTAAAAAGAACTACTGCATAACTACTTCTTATCTCTCTGAACTAAAATAGAGCGAACAATCGAAACGTTGTGTTTTTTCTAGTGTGCTTTGAGATATAAGGAGAGGGTACGGAAGCTAAAGATTATGATGCAACGATATATGTGTACGTGTCAGATTTTCATTTTGAATTTGATTACTGCGTACAGAGGAAATCAGATATGATTTGTGCCGAGAAAAGGCAATTAACTATGCTGCATAAAAGAAAAAATCTTAGGTAAAATAAAAGTATATGATAAAGTATTACGTATCTACACACGATACGTACGTCACACGATAAAAAAATCATAATAAAACTAAGTTATTGATTCAAAATTAGAAACAACAGGCAGCCCAATGGAATTTGTAGCTAAAAAATATTTAAAATATCTTGGGTCAAGATTCTATATGCGTACGGAGTTACTATTGAATAAACTGATAAACTTTTAAAAGGAAAATGATTAAACTTTATAAAGCCATTAAAAAAATCAGTTATCTATACATGACATGAACCATTTATTTTTTAAAGTAGCATAAGTTACTGTTCTTCATTACTATCTTACTTGTCAATTAAAATAAGCAGAAAGGTAAATCCATTAAAGAGCAACCTAAAAAGTCAAATACTTTAAAATTCCTTGCTGATCTATCTATCTGTCTATCTATCTACACATATACATATACATATAAATATACACATACATACATATATATATATATTTATATATATATATATATATATATATATATATATATATATATATATATATATATATATATATATATATATATATATATATATACCATACTAGTATACTAGTCCTACTATACTAGGCAATCGCATAAGTCTGGAATTTTCTAACCTAAACACAATTCTGATCACAAGGAATTTTAAGAATTTGGGGGTAATGAAGGGACGTATAATTGCCTGTTTACATTGGCTTCTTACATTTGCCCTCTTAAGATTTCAAGTCTATCTTCAGATAGACTCGAGGATCTATTGTTCGAGAAGGGTCTCGTCTCTCTCCCAGAATGATTAAATGAATATGTTGTTATATACGAAACTGAGAAAATTATTGACGTTTTAATACTTGTGCCTCTACGACTACTATTTTACGATGTGTAAAAACAAGTAATATCTTTAAGGGCTAACATACGTACACACATACATGCGCAAACACACACACACACACACACACACATATATATATATATATATATATAAATTTTCCTTTAAGAAATAAACTTTATCTGTATAAGATACGAATACTTATGACCTGAAATAAATAAAACCCCTTTCTTGACATATGAATAGAATTAACGCTCAAAAGATGCACGCGCATAATTTGATTTGACACGAGATTTTCCTCAAATTTCTTTACAGGGAAAATATTATCGCTGAATTCCGATTAGAATTCCATGGAGGACATTCAATAATCCAGTTTTTGAAGCAAAATGTAGGTTGAACTTGAATACGAAACAACAAAATTTTAAAGTTCTGGGGAAATAAAAAGCTCCAGCACAATTCAGATAACCACGAGTACGACGAAATTTCTAAGAAATGTTTAAATTAGATACTGGATCTAATTTAAATATTTCGTTAAATATTGTTCAATATGTTTCATATTTCTTTTTAACATCCAGCATATATAATCTCTATGCTATGGTTTCTTATGACAGTAAATAGTTGAAATATTCGTGGTAAGGTATAAATTATGATTTTTTTAAAATTATAAATAGAGCTGTCACTATGTTAAATCGCGTTTTAGCAGTAATGGCTATTGGAATATTGAAAAACCTAAAAAAATATTTTAAGCAATTTTTCTAATCATCGTTTATTTCTTGTATGATATTATAGGGCATTATAAAGCCTTCTTACATTTCACACGTAACACAGGCGCAATTTTTCAATCAGTAATTTTTGAATGATGTGTTTCTCTCTTGTATGAAATTAAAGGGCAGTATAAAGACTTTTTAAACTACGCCCAATGTTTCAATCAGGAATTTCTGAATTATGCATTTCTATCTTGTATAATATTAAAATTGGGTATAAATAATTTTTAACACAGGCGCAAACAGCAAAGCTAATAATGCATTGATATTATATCAGAGGTTTTATCAACCCGGATACACTGCACATTCTTTCCTTTTCCCATGGGTATTTCCCTCACCGGCTTTTAAAAAATAATGGAGTTTATCAACTATGTAATGAATGAAAAAGACAGTACCTTTCAAAGCCATTGTTAATTTATTCTGCAATCTCTGAGTTACCTTAACGGCCCTATGCCGAGCGAAAATCAACTACTCAAAAATTTACATTTTTTAATTGATTCAGTCTATTCACCTTTGAAAAAAAATTCTTAAACATGATTTCATTTAAGATTTTAAAAAAACGTGACAGTAATTTTACTTTAAAACATTGGAATAAGGGAAAGCTAGGGGAAGTGATAAAGGAGACATAATTTATAGCTACAGATAAACCACAGTAAAATATAAAACTGTGCACTCTACACCATGAATTAAATGGAAATTTACCTGGAAGCGATCGTGTTCATGTGATATCGTAAGTTTGTCTACCATTTCCTTAAATTTCAGAGAAAATCTCCCTTTTATATGCTTTATGGGGATCCAACACTCAAAGCTCTAAAAAAATAAAGAAAAACATTTTTATTCCCTGGATTTAAAACATGTTATGAAGCTCTTAGAATAAAAATCACACAAAATCATACGTCTATGTTAATTACAATAATTCTAAGACAAGTACACCAGTTTTTAGCCTGTACTGTCAACATGCATGTTGTTGGACGCTTTTTACTCAAGCCTTAGAGTGCATTACTCAAGCCTTAGATGTTAGCATGTCGACTTTCGGCATCGAAATTGCACAGATCGTATACCGACAAGATCCACTGAATATTTTCGTATCTACGCCGGATATGGACACTTTAAATCTGTTAACTGGAATGTTCTACCGTGGGGTGGTAAGGGTTTGAAGGGTATGTGCTTACCAGATGTCGCCCCAAAGGCTGCTCGGTCAAATTTTTGGTGGCATTTGGCTAAGTCGGACTCCAATTGTAATTCGATAGAACCGAAGCAGCATTTCTAGACCAGTAAGCCTTCTATACCCATGGTATAGTGCAGGGGTTCTGAACCTTTCAGGCTCTGTGCCCCCCCTTTGAACACTGATGTGAGGTCACGCCTCCCCCCCACACCACCACCACCACCATATGTGGTCAATACAATGAGTACAATCAGAATTTGAAACTGAAGTTGGTTATTAAATGAAAATATAGAACAGATAATTTCCTACACACAATTCAATATTACTACACTAATCTTAATTGTTAACATATTACTATTAGAACATATGATATCAAAAAATTAAATACAGGTCAAATATATTTGAGGTAATCAAGGATCTAGGTGAGGTTGGCATTTAATACTAGTCACTTTCACAATATTAATGAGAGGTCTGGCACTGTTTGTCCTTGATAAGATTTTGAATATTAGGTTGTAACCGCGACAAAGCACACGTCAGGTCACTTCAACGTCCATCTTTGATCGATATTTTGACTTTATGTATGCTAATGCTGAAAATCCAGGTTCACAGAGATATGTCGATGAAAACTGCACTAACGACCTCAAAGCTTCCAAAGCAACTTCTGGGTAAACAGGGAAATTGCTTAACCAAAAATTTCCAACATCCATGTTTTCGAATTCCGCATTTGCTTGTGAATTACATGTTAGGTCGATTGCCTGTTCCTGAATATGATCAGGGAGTACATCCACGTCGATTTAAAAAGGATCTCTTGTCAACTGAAACTCCCAGTTCTCTGAACTAATATCTGGAAAATAGTCTGCAATTTCATTTTGCAATGCTACCAAATGCCCTGATATAAGGTCCTTCAATTCATTTATCAATTACAATGGGAGTATTTTTTATCATCGAAGAGGTCGTTCAATCTTTGAAATGATGAAAAGTTTGACTCTGAACTGAAGACGGCGCAGTCAAAGATCTATCTTTTCTGTGAAACCCTTAACTGCACCATAAGTCTTCAGAATGTTTTTCTGACACTGTAGCTTCATGTTCAGGAAGTTGAGTGTTTCGAAAAAGTCTGATAAATATGCTAAGGGAAAGATAAATTTTTCATTTGAAAATATGTTACGGTTACATTGTGACCGCAAAATTGTACAGATTTTGTCCAATTGTATATCAGTAAAGATAAGAATATTAAGATATCCTGCAGCATACATATTTCGTCTGAAGTTTTACTTTTTATTTTATTTTTTAAACTCATGCCTCCTTTGAAATTCTTCTACGCCCCACAGGGGGGGCACGTCCCTAGGTTGAGAACCGCTAGTCTAGACCGGAACGTCCGTTGTGTAAGAGAAACAACCACAATACCGTAAGCCTATTTACATAGGAATGGAATTTTTTTGTGATTTGTTTTCAAAAGGAGGAGAGTCGTTTAGACATCTGTCTTGAACACATTGAAAGCCTTCATGCTGTAATAACTGTGTGTTGTAGTAGTTGTACTTCGATTCGTTAAAGAAGCATAATATATTTTTATTTTATTTACTATCAAACTGAGGTCCGAATAGTATATACACTCTTAGAGAAAAAAAAAGAAAAAAAGATGCACCAGAAGTGGTAATGAAAATTAGACACAAATTGATATGCATACAGGTTTCGACTGCAAATGCAAAATTTTAAAGTTTGGCAATGAAAGAAAATGTGACGCTGCAGCGCATCTTAACTGCGCCACTGGCAGAACATTAAAGAGGAGAAATTTCGATTCCAGGTCATAAATTCTTTCCGAATTTCATTCCGTGTATTCAGGTAGATAGTAACTATGCCTCGCATATAAGTGCGCGAACAATATGCGAAGATGTTCGCATTGGAGAGAGGATTTGTAGTGGGGCTCAAAGAACCGGGATGGTCTAATCGGCGAATCGCTCGACATTTGGATAGGAGCGATGCCACCATTAGAATATGGTGTTGGCAGGAATGGGTGAACGATGGCAGAACACAGCGTCAAGAAGGAAGCGGTCGGCCTAGAGGAACGACAGAACGTGAGGACCGAGCAATCGACAGAGTGGCACTCACAGCCCCAGATTCATCATTATCATTCGTCGTACGTGCAACTGGTGCTTCAGTGACCGCAAGAACCCTTCATATGCGGCTCAGAGAAAGTGAGCCAACCTCACGGCTCCCCTTGCGCCGACTACCATTGACCTGTGTACACCGACAAGCCCGTTTGCAGTGGTGTCGGGCATATTCGACATGAAATATCTTTGATTGGAGTAGAATTGTTCTCAATAATGATCCCGCTTCGAACTGGCACTCTATTGACCATCGAATACGTGTGTGTAGAAGCCCCAGACAGCGATGAGATATGAATCAGAGTGTCTTCCGCCATACGGGCTGACAACCATTAGTGAAGGTCTGGGGTGCCATTTCATTTCATAGCAGGATCCCTTTGGTTGTCATCCGCGGCACCCTATATACATACATATATATATATATATATATATATATATATATATATATATATATATATATATATATATATATATATATATATATATATATATATATATATATATATATATATAATTTAATTGGGATATTTCATCATCCCGTATCGGTTAAACTTTGATGATTATTATTTAAAAGGAGCTAAATAAATATTTTTACTTTATGAATGCTTTAAAGAGTCTGTCATCTGTATGCAACATTTTTAAAAATGCACATTTCCATTTGCTCACCCAAATACATACTATAAATCTTTCAGAATTAAAATGCCGTCCGACAGACCCTTAATGAAAATGATAAATTTTTTACCAAAGCATTTTCAAATTATTTGTTTTAATTTAAGATTCAAACCTAATAAATAAAAGTTTATACATCTCCAACAATTTTTTCAGGACAAATTACATCTTGAGAACATGCAAACCCCTAAATGATGATTTTTTTCCAACTTTCTCTAAACCTAAAGACTCAAAATCTATTCCTACTCAAATATCGTACAAGTTTTTGAATAAGAATATGTTAAAATATTATCGACATAAAATAGTAAGCATAAAAATTACTTATAGATAATATTCCATCAGTGAAATTTGGATATTTGCAATTGCTAAATGATAGCTACAATAAAATATTGAACTTTGAAATATAAACCTATTTAAATAAATCCAGCTAATTTTTGAATCCAAATATATACATTTTAGATTTTTTAAACATTATATAGATTTTCTTAATGAAATGACACAAACAGCATGATTACACCCCTTTATGATTAGATTACTACGGTCAAAATAAAAGATTAAAAATTATATTTCTGGTTCAAGACACAAATACAAAAGCCATATTACATTACAAATGGAAGATACAGCATTTTAAATGCAAAAAATGTAATCCGTAAAAATCCTTATGCCAGAACAAAAATGACCGTGGTTTGAAATTTTTTTAACGGAATTCTTAGCAAGGTATCTCCATGAAATTTTTCACAGCAATCATGTTAATGTTTATTAAATTGTAATAAAGACTATCGTTTTATAATTACAATTCTTAAAAAGAATTTCCACGCAAATAAAATTCCGGGAAAAAGTTATTTTTCTTTTCTTGAAACTGATTGAAAATAAAACAAAAACAGAATTTAGAAATCCAAAAGATAAATATTTTATATAAAATCCTTTCAAGTTATCACCATATTATTTTTAAGAGTGCTCTTTTGATTTATTTTTACGAGGTTGTTATGGGAATTCTTGATTTATTCTAAAAATCTAAACTTATTTTCCATACAACTTAAATCCATACAGTAAAAAATGTTTTTTTAAAGTAACTGAAAAGTAAGATAAAAGTGATAAAGTGTTTTTATAAACACTGAACACAAAATCCTTAGACGTTACATCCGCGAAGGTATGCACCTGATATTTTCAATTTACCTTATATTGCTCTCAGAATATTTCATAAAGAGTAAAAAAAAATCAAAATATATTCCATGAAGTTTAAATAAGGGAAAAAATTCTTACTTGATTCTGGTTAATAATTATTTTTCAAGAAAAAAAGATTATTTTAAAATTGAAGACAATTATCGAATTCTTCCTAGTACCTACTTTATAAAATTTTGTACACTGTTTTTCGGTTCTCTCTTCATTAAACTGTTAACATGATTCTTCCTTTAGAGATACTAATCGTAGAAATGTAGTCCATGTAACTATGTTTACAGTATAAAAGGTTAATTTGCTCTTGAGAGTGACTAAATTTTTTTAAAGGATTTTTTTAAAAACTAGCCGCTTCGCGACCAGCGTGGTCACTTTTAGTTTTATATTTTATTTTGCAAAACAACGCAACTGAAAGTAACATATGTAAGGAATGTTGCCATTACCTGCCATCACAAATATACGTTGTTAAGAGGTATTCTCCATAAGGCTGATTCTAGAACATCGTGATCAAAAAATGTGAATTTCCATTACCTCAGAAAAGAGTTAAAGATAAGACTGAGAAACCCAACATCAACTATTTTAAGAATTACATCCCTCTTTGTATGTACTATTTTTCAAAATTACGATATCTACACTTTATCATTACAACAAATTAGAAATTGTTGGGGAAAAATTTAATATATAGTGTTGATTACATCACTCTCTGTATGTATTACTGTTTACAATTCAGATATCTAAACATAATCATATTAAATAATAAATTGTTATGAAATTTTCTTCACTTATAAAATGGAGCAAAAATTCAGGAATTTTTCAAAATTAAGATATCTACGCTTTATCATTACAACAAATAAGAAATTCTTGGGGAAAATTTTAAAATATAGTGTTGATTACATCACTCTCTGTATGTATCACTGTTCACAATTCAGATATCTACACTGAATAATATCAAATAATAAATTGTTGAGAAAATTTTTTCAGTTATAAAATGGAGTAAAAATTCAGTAAGTACTGAAAAAAGTGTAGAAAATTAACTATTAATGGTTGTTTATTGCTATGCCGGCGACGGTTAAGCCTAACCTCGCGATTATTTATGCTCTCTCTTTCACGCTTCTGTCTTAATGAATTATTTCTTCGCTTTCTTTCTTCAGACTGTTTCCAATTTTCACTTGATCGTGCAGCTCGCTTTCGAACATTCGTCATTTCAGTGCATAAATCTATGTTGACACGCGGTTGCAAATTGCGGACGGCCGCTAAATTTTACATCTGGTAGTGGCAGCCGTTGCCATTCGGACTGTAGAAATATCGTCCATTTTTGTGACGCACACCTACGCGTTTTATATACACTCATGGACAAAAAAATTAGCGCACCAAGAAATAATTGCGGGATCGTAACGAAACTTGCAATGAAGGTACATGTCGGGGAGATATGCAAATGATTAGAAATGCAGCATGATTGCGCATTACGCATAGCCGGTAGAGGGCGTTGAACATCGTACTCTGTGGAGTATAAAACAGGTAACCAAAGCTTGTTTGAGTGTGCTGAATCATTTACAACGGAAGAGCTGAGATAGACATGCCATTACGCCGTGTTCCAAGACAATATAAGCAGTTGTCAGAATTTGAGAGGGAGAGAATCGTCGGGATGATGGAAGCTGGGTGGTCAGCTGGGCGAGTAGCTCGTCAATTAGGCCGCTCTGATTGTGTTGTGAGGAGGTGTTGGGACCAGTGTACCCGAGAGATGTCATGTACACGAAGACCAGGCTCAGGACGCCCTCGACAGACCAGTCGTCGAGAAGACCGCCACATCGTAAGAAATCCACGCGTACAACCAACTGCTTCATCGGCCGCCATCCAGGCACGGGTAGCACCTTCACTAGGGGCCTCTGTGTCTTCTCGAACCTTACGAAGGCGCCTGGCTGAAGGACAGTTGGTATCGCGGCGCCCATTACGTGTGCTGCCCTTGACGCCTACCCATCGACGTCTCCGTTTGGAGTTTTGCCGCGCACGAGGAAACTGGACTGCAGCGGAATGGAACCAGGTCGTCTTTAGAATCCAGAATCAATCTCGGCAGTGATGACAATCGTGTTCGTGTGTGGAGAGCCCGTGGTGAACGCTTCAATCCTGCCTTTGCTGTACAGCGACACATCGCTCCCACAGCTGGTGTGATGGTATGGGGTGCCATTGCCTACAATACACGGTCACCCCTAGTATTGTTCCGTGGCACCATGGCAGCCCAGCGGTATGTTCATGAAATCCTGCAACCACATGTATTGCCACTCATGCAACGGTTCCCTGGAGCCATTTTGCAACAAGACAATGCTCGGCCTCATACGGCAAGGGTGTCACAAGACTGTCTCCGCACTGTTACTACCATTCCTTGGCCTGCCCGATCCCCACATTTGTCTCCAATCTAGCATATCTGGGATCATTTGGGACGACGAGTTGGGCATCCCACGAGTTTGAACGAACTAGAGGCAACGTTACAGCAAATTTGGAACGAAATGTCTCAAGACATCATACAGAACTTGTATGACTCAATGCCCGATCGTTTTTTTTATTAAAGTGTTAACAGGACTTTTATTTGGGGTAAACATTTCAAAAATATATCCTATAAACTTAAAGTAAGGTAAAATTGATAATTTACATTTGACACTTAATTAAAAAAAATTTATTATTATAAATCCTGAAGACAAATTATTTTTCAACATTTTTCTTATAAATAAAAGCATTAGGAAATATAAGATTTCCAACTTTTTTTGTCGGCATATATATCAAATACCAAACATACTTAACCTTTTAAATTTGTAATTTTTATAACGGAACTCCAGAGTGTTAAAAATTACCCCCCCCCCCCAAAAAAAAAAAAAAAAAAAAAAAAAAACTGCAAAAAGACACTCGTGAGAATAAAATTTTTGCTGTCCGCATGTAAATATTAAAAATAAAATTTTGCTTTCCGAAACCCTTTCAAGAATTATGAAAACTGGATATGAAAATTTTTTAAGCATATCCATATTCTTCGCAATCGTGCATGCATTACTTCCGCTCGCAAACACATCAGAATTTCATAAAACATTTAAAATATGCGAAATCTATATTTTGCTTTAAAGGATTTCCCTTCTCAGACTCCGAAGAATACAGCAATAAAATAACAATAATGTCAGGACTGAATATATTTACTATTAAAACGCCATCTGATAAATCGCGTCAAGAAAGACAAAGCATTTTTATGAAAGACTTTTGAAATATGTGCATTCGAAAATATTTTTCCTTCGATTACATGTGTTCGTTTCCTCGAGGCAAGCGCTACGTTTTTTTTTCAGTTTTTTTACTTCTAATTTTTCTTTGTACCCTCGTTCAAAGTGGAATGAAATATTTAGATGTGCATGGATTTTTCATAAAAATAAATTTTAGACAGCCAAAGGAGAAAAGTCCTGTGTTTCTGAGTAGTAAATTATTTAATTCATATCAAATGTCTTGGAATATTTGTAGATTATGAGTTCAATGCATATTTTTTTATATGAGTCAAAATTTGACTGTAGTAATTTTTTTTTATTTAACCTTTGAAGAAATGGAGCCTGTAATGACTAAGAATAAATATTTCATTCGTCTGACAAAAAGGGCTTTTCTTCAGGTTAAAAGATTTTTAGCTATATAAATAAATTTAGAGGAGTTGTCAAAGTTAGCAGTCAAATATAAAGGAAAAAAGATCTAATTTATCACTACGTGTTTTATATCATTACTCGTAAAAAATAAAAAAAATTATTTTTATACTAGCTGAATACCCATATATATATATAATAAATACAACGATCAATGTATGCAATTGATCTAAATAAAACAATAAAATATATTTATAAAAAATGGTAACGGAAATTTTTATAGATAAAATAATGTAGAATAAATTATACGAATTAAATCTAATAGGATATACTAAAGGATATAGTGCAGTTAATATAGTACAGTTAGAGGAACATATCTTTTACTGTATTTTAATGTTTTTGGATAATCTCCTATCGTCTGCCGCATTAGCAAGAAAAAAATATATTTTTTTGTCTATTTCGTTGTTATGCACGTGACAATAAATTAATTTAAAGTATCACAAGAAGAAAAGAAACCACGTAATCAGCACTTAATAAATTAAATTCTAAAAACGAGGTTTTAATAATTCACCAAAAATCAGAAAATGGAGGCAAAGACTCGGAAAAGATTTCATTTTAAAGGAATTTTTTTTATCTAACTCATTATATAAATTTTATAACCCTCAAATTATTATTTTAAATGCAAACTTTAAAGAATGTTACAAAAACAGCATAAAAATTTAATTTAAAAAAATCTAAGAAGAAATTTTCAAAAATTTTTCTTAGTCCACCCCTACACTATAAGAAGAATCGCTATGAAAAATTTCCGCTCTTTAGGTCCAGCGGTTTGGTTTGTGCGTAATATGTGAGCCTGTCAGTCAGTCAGTTACGGAACTGCTTTATAAATAGAGACTAAAGTCACCAGCTACACTCTTGTGACGACGAGACAGATTTTTTTTCAATAAACTTATCTGAGAACTGGGTGTTACTGGGTAAATTGGTTGAACTGGTGGTCACTGGGTGTTACTGGGTGAACAGGTTATTTGAGAAAAAAGAGATATTTTAAACGCTCCCGAACTTTTCAGATTAAATGACTGTTTATTTATACAAATAAATTTAATGAAGGAGTTGTGAAAGTTGACAGTCAAATACGGAGCAAAAATTATCTTTTATCAAAACATGTTTTATATTATTATATAATAATAAAGTTTTTATTTTTATACTAAAGGCACCAGTCACAGTTTTGTCACGATGTGATAGATTTTTTTTTTCAATAAACTTATCAGATAAATGAGTGTTACTGGGTAAATTGGTTGAACTGGTGGTTACTGGGTGTTACTGGGTGAACTGGTTACTTTGAGAAGTGAAGAAATTATAAACACTCTAGAACTTTTCAGATTAAATGACTGTTTATTATTTATACGAATAAATTTATTAAAGGAGTTGTGGAAGTTGGCAGCCAGATATGAACTGAATTTAATACTACATGTTCCATATATTTTAATGAGAATAAGAAAACATTTTTTGTAATGTATATACGAGAGGCACAAGCAACACTTTTCTGTTGGTATGATAATTTAAAAAAAAAATTAAATGATCTTATTTGAGACCTGGGTGAGTCAAAGTGGTGTTGATCAAATTTTGTTGAAATCGGGTAAAGTTTTGTAATATTCAGCCTAGGGTAAAAAGTAGTAAGACTTACTTCATCTGGAGAGCCGATAGCAGGCATAAATTATAATACAGGGTGTCCGGGCTAAATGTATCCAAAAGTCATGACTTATTTTAAAGGAACTACCCATTAGAATTTAAAAAAAAAATATTTAAATAGAAAGAACATCTCACCAAATTTTAATATCAATCATAGATTTCTATCATAGTATCATAGATTTCGATGTGTTCACCTTTTGTAGCACGTCTAAATGGTCATACAGTTCTCTCTAAGTGTTTCGCAGCATATCAGGTTTAATTAGACTTTTTGACCTCAAATAAATCCGTTTCATTAAATCCGTTGTGTATAAACAAAAAAATTAAAACTGTGGATGATTTGATGAAGCGTATCATTCAAGCAATTCGTGTAATAACTCGTGTAATATGCTACGAAACACTTGGAGAGAACTGGATTACCATTTAGACGTTTTGGTGCTACAAAAGGTGCACACATCCATACCTATGATACTATGATTGAAGTTTATTAAAACTTAGTGAGATGTTCTTTCTATTTAAATATTTTTTTAAATACTAATGGTAGTTCCATAAAAAAAGGAGTCATGACTTTTGAATACCTTTAGCCGGACACACTGTATTATACGTATGTTTAAAATGTATACAGTGTGTTTGCTTGAAGGAATTCTTTCTTCATTTTTAGGTTTTGGTTTTACTTCCTAACACATTAACAAATAATAAAAATACACTGTTATTAAAACAATTAAGCATTAAAAAACAGTTTCTATTTCGTAAAAATTCCAGTCACTTCAAATTCCATTTATTTATTTATTTATTTATTTTTTTACTTTGCCACTATGGTACAACTTTGCCTTTAACCCATCAATTTTAGAAGTTAGTAGTAAAATACGCGTGATAAACATCTACCTTTCCAATCCCCTTTGTTTACTACTGTTTAACAATAGTGGGGCCCAAGGTAACCTAATGGTAGCGGGTCGTCTTTAGGAACTGACGGTGCTAAGTTCGAATCCAAATAAACACCATTAAATACCTTCGTGACTAGGTCGAATAAGGGCACATAATCCGTACACCGGAAAGTCCCTCTATGAGGCCAAAGAGGGTGACAGAAGGTACGATTCCCCCAGATGTCACCCCTGGGATTACTTTGTGAACATGGGGGTAGCACCTGGCTGAATCGGACTCTGACCCTGGTGGTATCATTACAAACCGAAGCCGCACCTAAAGGGGGGCGTGAGAAACAGCAATGATAATAATAATAATAAAATAATTAAATTCTTAATTTTGCAGATAAAGTCACCCACATCGATTATATTTTGTGACACTGCTGAGGCATGAAATGTTTTATCTCTTTTTTTTGGGGGGGGGGGGAGGGGGGGGAGAATAATTCGGTGAAATATTTTGATCTAAGCAGATTATTCACGGGAAACATATTAGCTGAATTTCGATGACTTTTATATTCCCTCTTCAGATTATATGGTACTGAATTTGGTCAGCAGATTCTTAAGTTCATATGGATTATTTTGTAAATATTACTCATTGATAAGGACACAGATAACTGGTGAAAATACTCGAATCATTTTAATTTGATATGAGCTTTCATTAAAATACAGATATACGAGGAATTGGGAAAATATTTGAGGGTACAGGAAACGACGTTGAGATAACATAATAGTAATATTGTTTAATACGTTTGCATTAAATAAATGTGATAATAATATCATTATTAACACTTTAAAATTCAACATTTGACATATTTCAGAGGAAATAAATTTAACAAAAATAATAAATCAATAGAATACCCCGTACATAATTAGGGAAGATTGAAAATGCAATTTCCTATGTTAACGACAACAATTGATTATGTCAGTAAGTTTATATGGATGCATTATTACTGGCATTTAATTTACTTTGAAACAAAGAAGTTAATTCGTTCCATTGATAGATCATCAGAGTTCCTTGAAAATTGATTTGAAGGCCACCTAAGCAACGTGAACCGCAGAGTTACGTTATGTACTCTAGCGCCTGTAAGTTTCACCATTATATATGTTGATGTTTCTAAGTCCCCCTGGCCGGAAATGTATTCCAGATGAAGTCCACGTAGGCTATCGGGCAGAGGATTATATAATGGCACCACAGGGGTCGGAGTCCTGTTTAGCCAGGAGCCACCTCAATTTTCCCCCCGGAATCCCAAGGGAGGACATTTGAGGGATCGTACCCTCTTCCACCTTCTCTGACATCTTAGAGGGATTTTCCAGTCTACGGATTTAACGTGCCCATATCCGGCCTAGTCAAGGGAGTATTTAATGACGCCGGTCGGGATTCGATCTGAGTACCCTCAAAACCGAAAACCAGCGCGCTACCACAAGGCTTCTTCAAGCCCTCACCATTATATATTCTAAACGGCTCTGAAACTTTTAACAGTTTATCTGGAGTCCGTCATACTTTTGTAGACGACTCTAAGATATTCATGAAATTGTTGAACCTATCGTACAGAGCTAAAAATTCTTAGACCCTCACGGACATTGTAAAATGCATTAAGACTTTTCTGAAAGCTGTAGAAAAATTTTACGGCTTTAGAATATTTTACAAGTTTTATAATTCCATAAGTATTTTTAAACGTTCTAAAGCTGAGAAATGATGGAAACTTGTCCACTGTCTCCAAGACAAGTAAGTAGTTTTATATTCTTAATATATAATTGACCTTACTCGATTGGCTTAAAACTTTAAAACTTTTTTCTTTTTCCGTTTACAATATTTAATTTTTAATCTCGCGGTATATCTTGATATATTACATCTACAAAGTACTCAATAACAAAGAATAGACAAAAAATACTAAATTTGAATGTTGATTCCCAAGTAATATGCTAACAACATGAGAAGAATTTTGAAAGTGTACGTAAATTAAACTATATTAGTAAAACTCTCCAGGAAAGTCAACTTACTTGAAAATATGTAACGATCAAATATTACTAAAGTGAAACTACTAGTTTAAAGTGTAAAACACGAGCATGGATTTATTTAAAATACACAATAACAATTAAGTATGGTATCTAGTTTAAAACTAATTAAATATACTTCTCCTTTGGGCAACAGATGTGATGGTGTCTACGGAAAATTAAAAAATGCGTAAAAATGAAAACTCCATTATTTAAATAAAAGAAACATCAGGAGCTTCCAGGTGTCGGAGGCAAAAGGAAAAGGTTTTGTGGGATATCGGAAGGTTTCACATGACTTGAAAAGTGGTTGAATGGTCTTTCATGTCCCCCGATCTGGGGCAACGGAGATGTAAAAAATTTTGTTGTAAACCCTATTTATATCAATCAGTTAAAATATTTTCAGATTATGGGTTGTGTTTAGGGAATTAATAATTACTTCGAAGATTTTTGCTCTTTTTTCCTGTTGTAGTAGATTATAAGAAGGTCTGTATTTGTAATGCGATGTTTGGTACCATTAAGGGGAGTGGTCCCTTTTTCGTATCTTTAAAAGTACCCTTTTTAGACCTATGTTCGATTGTATGTACTACTCATGATTTTTGCTTGATTTACATGAAATTTTTTGAGTAACTGCCTATAATACTGTTTATTATATATACACAATATCTCAAGGTAATTAAAAAAATAAAGTTATTTTTATGCATAAAAAGTGAATATTTTTTTAAAAATCTAGCATTTTGAAGTCAACTACTGTGCGAATACTGTCAAAATTAATTACTAAGATACAGTAATAATTGTTTACTATATGTGATTACAATACTTCAGGCAACGAAATCCACCAACATTTTTTTAACCTTAACATATTTAAATTTTTTTAAAGAATTTTTTTACAAGCTGTTACTTAGTCATGTTTGAAATTTCTAATTAAATATAGCACGTACTAAAATGTTTTAATATATTTTAGAATAATGTTGGTGGATATTGTTGCCTGAAGAATTGTAATCACATATATTAAACAATTATTATTGTACCTTAATAATTTATTTTGACAGAATGCGCGCAGCAGTTGACTGTTAAAGGCTCGATTAAAAAAAAATATTCACTTTTTATGCATAAAAAATAATTTTATTTTTTTAATTAGCTTGAAATATTGTATACATATAATAAACTGTATGTTAGGCAGTTTCTCAAAAAATTTCATGTAAATCAAGCAAAAATCATGAGTAGTATATACAATCGAACATAGGTCTAAAAAAGATACTTTTAAAGGTACGTAAAAGTGACCACTCCCCTTAAATATGAATTAATCTAAATTAATAAATACATGTTAATTTTGGATTACACATGAATGTATAGGGCGGTAGGATTCCGACCTGTTCAAAATGTTAGCAATAAGCATTTTGAAATTTAATAGACAGTGAATTAATAATATCACGAACAATAAGCTGATGACACTGCAAATAGGAAAATCTTAAGATACTTTCTTTTAATTTTTTGTTTTCTTTCAACTTTAATTAACGTTTCAGCGGGCGCCCCCCTTGTACAAAATGCAACTTTTACGTAATTTTGAATGGTTTGTTATTACATGTAAGGTTTGAATAGTCTAAGCAGTTTCTGTTTATAGCTACACCCTTTCTAATGCAGGTCTGATTTTCTGACCCTTGTATTCCTTTCCATTCACTGTTAGTCGTGATTTAACCGTGGTAAACCAGCGATTATATTGGATTAGAATACGACAAAAGTAGGAATTGATGTAGTCGATCAAATATGCAGCTATTACACGGTATCCCGCATATCGCGAAAATGAACAATCTTTTTGTTTTAAGGTTTTGGGGCATAACGGGAATCCATTCGCAAGTTGCCATTAGATGCAATAAACGGGACAGTTTTGAAATAGGGCGATTGTATCTACATCTTTTGGCCTTTAATTATCTATATAGTTCCGTAACTGAACAGTTCCGTAACTGACTCATTCATTCACTGACTGACTGACATACAACGCACAGACCAAACCGCTGGACCTAAAGGGCTGAAATTTTGGATGGCGATTCTTCTAATAGTGTAGGGGTGCACTAAGAAAGATTTTTCAAAAATTCTTCTTAGATTTTTTAAAATTAAATTTTTAAGCTGTTTTTTAAACTTTCTTTACATTTGCATTTAAAATAATACATTGAGGGTTATAAAATTTATATCACAAGAAAGTTCCTAAGCATTCTTGTAAAATGAAATTTTTTTCGAATTGTTACCTCCATTTCCTGATTTTTGGTGAATTTTTAAAGATTAATTTTTAGAATTTAATTTATTAAATGCTGATCACGTGATTTCTTTTTCTGGTACTTTCAATAAATTTATCGTCACGTGCGTAACAACTAAATAGAGAAAAAATATTTTTTTCTCTTTCTAATGCAGCAGACGATTGGATATTATCCAAAAAAAAAATGCATATCCCTTACGATTTTTTTATAAATATATATAGATAGATAGATAGATATTTTACATCAATTGTATACATTGATCATCGCATTTATTATAAATATATATATATTTATTTTTTGACATAAATTGCATACGTTGACCGTTGTATTTAATTTGAATGTACTCCGTAGCGAAGCGCGGGTTTCCAGCTAGTAAATATATATGAATATTATCAACATTTTATATCTTGTCATAAAACGCAGAATTAATTATTTTCGATTTCAAAAGAAAGGTTTATTACAAAAGGAATAATCAAGGTTGAAAGAGACGTTGCACTTTGAGCCACGCGCGCCTGCTGGTGTTCCAAAAATTGGCGCGTCCTCTGAATGGTTAAAAAAATAGTATAAAATGGTGCTTGGCTTGCCAAGGTACGTTATCTTTGAAAATTTATCAAACACAAAAAAAACAATTTTTTTTCTCCTCCCAGGCTAGATTTTGTCCTGTTGAATAATAGCATAGCTTTATATAACAGCGGCTATTTTGTGGAGTTAACCATCTCTTGGAAAACGCTGGGGATTTTTTTGTGAAACTCTCCGATACAGAAACTTTATTTCCCTGTACTTTTTTTTTCATTGTAATCTATTTTGTCGTTAGCAAATTATAATTATGAGAACCATTCCGAAAATTCTTCATTAGACGGCTTGATCCAAGGGAAGCAGTTAATATTGTTAAATCCCATAGGAATGATTTCTGTGATATTTTGTGGACGGACTGATGCAAACTCTCTCAGTTTTTTTTTAAGACCAAAGAATGATTGGAGATCTATAAATCTTCCAACAATAGTTCAGAAGTCAATAGTCATTTTCTATACTTTTTAGATTCAAGAGTTTAAAACATCAGATTTCCTACTCCCTCCCCAAAAAATCGAATTGAGGAAATCTGCAACAAGGTGAAATTTCATACCTAATATAAATATTTCATACACTCCCCTTCACACTTCTTTTTTTTCTGTATGATTTTTAAAATTTTCATATATCTTGTTTTGTATTCAGCTTCATTTTAGCTTTCGTTTCGGGAAATGAATTATTCACATTGCTCGAGAGAATACTAATCAGAATTTGACGTCAACATTTTTTCGAGGAAAGAATTCCGATGAAAATCTCATGCGAAATTTCCAAATCCGATTTTGCATGCATCTTTTTTTACTTGAATATATTATTCATATCTAAATAGAAAATACCTTTTCTAGAATCAGATATAGTAGCTTATTTTTCCGGTAGAACAAAATCTATTTTGTAAAAAAAAATGTTTAATGTAGAACCTTTCACATTTTTATCAGGTAAAAATGAAATCATACCCTTATTTGAAAGTTGGTGAACTGAACAAAACCCTGGGGGTTTTTCGTGTTAAAATTTTCACAGTTTTACCATTTTTCTTTGATGCAGCTGTTCATAAAATGTTCAGGAAAAATATGTTTACATATTTTATGTTAAACTATGGGCGCGGGGTAGCCCATCCTTAGCGGCTCGGCTTTCGGTACTGAGGATACTCGGATCGAATCCCGGCAAGCATCGTTAAATACCTTCACGCCTAGGTCAGATATGGGCACGTTAAATCCGTAGCCCGAAATCTATTCCTAGGAGGTCCGTGGGTGGGGAAGATACAATCCATCCGATGTCACTTCTGGGGAGGGGTGCTTGGTCAAAATTGTGGTCTCTACTAGCCAAGTCGGTTTGCGACCCTTGTGGATAAATCGGAGCATCACTCACCAGCCCGAAGCCTGGTCTAGAATGGCCAGGAGGCATTAAGCACAACACGTCAGAAAACGAAAAAGTATTTGAATATGATAACTGACCAAGTACAACCACCTTTGTTTGTTGTTTACCAAACTGGAGATGGACATTTCCTTCAAGACAACTTGGTCTAGAACAGCCAGGAGGCATTAGACACAACAAAAAGTCCGAATATCAAAAGTATTTACATATGATAGCTGACCAAGTACAACCGCATATGTTTATAGTTTACCGAACTTAAGATGGACATTTCCATCAGCAAAAAGTCCATGCATTGGGCGGAGTATTCACTTTTAAATCTTCAAAAAAATCTAATTTTATTCTTTTGCATATATAAAATATTCGAACACTTCTGATTCATTTAAAACAAACCGAGTTAAAATATTCCAATTAGAACATTCAAAACTATGAAATGAAAGACGTAGTTCCTATGTAAACATTACCAGTGTAGGAATATTAAAAACATTTTTCCCGTAATGATGATTTTCATACTTACTCGTACTGTATAAAAGAAACTGCTGCTGCTATTGCTGTTAAATGAAGGCCTTATTTGAATAGTGGTCCGACTCCATTCTTGTTTATTTTGAGATGAAGAGCCTTAAAGTCTAATGAGTGCTGAGAAATGACTGCTGATGTCTGATTTTTATTGCCTTCTGTTGGCAGCAGAAATAGGCTGGATGTGTACCAGTTTAAAAATAAGATAGAAATGACCTGTATGAAAATAAAAGTGAGGCTAACTCCATTTCTTTTAAAAGTGGAGTCGGACCACTGTTCAAATTATCAGCGTAAGTGTATAATTATGCTACCAAAAATATGCACCTAGTGTTTTCTTTAAAGAAAATGATTTTATTAAGAATTTATACCATTTGACTTAAAATTTTAATTTACTTTTCTAGTTTTTTTTTAAATCTAATTATCCTGGAGTAAATATTCTTTGGTCTTTCAAAATTTAAATAGGTGTAGAATTATAACTAATGTTTTTGCATCGCAAAAATGCAAAATTTACTATTCAAAATTTATGCGTATTTTTGTAAGTCTGCACGCAGTGTGTCAGTATAAATTTGAAATTTCCATGAAATGCACAAACTTTTTATTTAATACGTAAACTATTTGTTTACATGTAATAAAATTAATTCAGGGAACAAAATGTACAAAGTTTAGAGAAGTAATATCAAAAGTTTCATGTATATTGGACAATAACAAAAAAAGTTATAGAGTTTCGAAAAAATAGCAAAAATTCTTACTTTTTTACGTGTGCAAAATTGATGACTCCCCATAAAACCCATACTACTGTTAGAAGATGGCGTGATAACTATGACGGACACAATACCTTCCTTAGATCGCTTGAACAATTACCATATCTCAATCCAACTGAGTATTTTTCCGGGGAGGTCGAAAGGGGCATCACACTGCTCGACACAGAACAATTAAATTTTAGATAACAGGAATGTCCAGTTCATCGGATACGGTTTCAGATTCCTCAAGCCAATTACCAAAAACATCCGCAGCAATATTCAGGGACAAATCTGGCCTAACTACGTACTGAGTACGTCATAATCCTAATACCCGTGTAGGCAATTATGAGTGTATTTAGAATTACCAGTGGTAATATAATAATAACGATCTTAAATATATGAAAAATCTATTAAAATATTTGTTTCAATATTTTAATTACACCTCAAGTTGTCATTGATAAAATTTATTATTTTGTCTTCCGTTGTCAAACGACACAAAGGCTCTTCAAAATTATAAATTTTATTAGAAATTATGGATAAAATTAAAAAAAATTCGAAAAACAAATATGTCAAATTTATAACAACAGTACCTTAGTGCTAAGCATGATATTAATATTATTTTCTAAAGGGGATAAATTCTTCACTGCAAACTTAGACGACAATGAAACGTCTAATTTGTAGGCATGACAGTAGCTTTTAACCTCTGATAAGAAGGCAAAATGTTTATGAAATTCCTATCTTGAGTTGTATTTGATTTCCCATTTAATCACTCATAGAACATAAACGTCTTTTATTATTTTTTTAAATATTCTCATTTTTCTTTCTTTGCAGCACTGTGTCTCGCTTTAAGTCATTTATATGATAAATTCCACCTAAACTGTCAAAACTTCACCTTTAATTTCATCATTAAAACTTTTATTCATTTTAAGAGATTTAACAGTAGAAAAAAAGTCTGTTTTTATTTATAATTCCCGAGCCTCTAAAGATCAAATCGTGTTTGATATATGGAGATTACCAATTTTTACTGGACTACATGAAACCAAGATCGTATTTGTTTAGATTTAGAAAGGAAATCTGATATTTAGTCCCCTCCCAATAGTTTCTATACTTTTATACAAATAATTTTAACTTTAATTATAACCTAACTTTAGCTATAATTTAATCCTAAAAGCCCGGTTTTAACCATTATGAGTTCATGAAAACTGTTTTCCAGCAAGAAAAAAATGTTCTCATAACGTCATCCTTCTTTCTTCCTCTTCAGTGGCACTGCAAACCTGGGTGTGTCTTTATATGTATTCCCTAGGAGGGAATTCCATTATGACATGGTATTTGGCAAAGTCTTCCGATTTTCCGCTTCAAAATTATTTCGAGACATTTATCTCTTCTCAATCTGGGGCCGGACGATTATCGAATGCTTAGGGTGCTTGAATTAGGTACCAGAGTCAGTAGGTTCAAGTCTCACTCATGCCTTGGACGTTTGTAGCCGTTCGGAATCGGCTTTAAGAAGTATGTCCTGGTCTCGTGTAATGAAAGATGACCTATCTCTCCGAACGAAACCAAACCCATCTCATTCTGGGTCTACGTTTTAGTCAAGTACTGATTAGCTTAATCGGAAATTTTCAACTTGGGTTCATCTCCTTTATTGTTGGTATTAAAAGACAAACCCACATTAAAACCTTTTGAGGGGCGCCGTTTGCACAGTGCAAACGCCTAAATTTAGTCATTTTTTTCAATTGCATTCAATGTATTCCAATTAAATGAGCAGAAAAAAAATGATTATTACTGCCATCTGTTATCAGTTTTAAAAAGTAAAAACATTGTGCAACATTTAATTGGAAAATTTTTCAATATTCTTTCAGTTAAAAAAATTGCGAAAAAAATCTCATCCCTGCAAACGGTGGAGTTTGTTGCCCCTGAAAGGTTTAAGTTTTGAGTTTTGATGTGATCGATGACTCGAATTATCGATCTCTCAACTCGGCTAATTACACACTCCATAGAGCTCCAGATTAGATCTTCGCGCTTACCAGTCATCTGGACTCCACCAAAGAGATTTCTCAAAATCTTTAAGCTCAAATATTGCGAGGGTTTTATAAAGCCTTTCGTCATGTTTCCAACGATTAAGTTTCTACATCTGGGACAGAGGTAGCCTAGTCGTAGCGCGTCGAATTGCTGTGCTCAGAGTGATCGGATAGAATCCCGACAGGCGTCATTAAATTCCATGGAAACTCTCTCTATAAGGTGAGAGTGGGTGGGATAGGGTACCCCAAGTCGTCGCCTCTGGGGATGCTCGGTCAAAAATGGAGGTGGTACCTGGCTAAATCGGACCCTGACCCTTGTGGTGTAATGTTAAGGGAACGGTGGACCTTTATTTGAGCAAATCTCGTCATTGTAATACTGATTGTGTTATTGTAAAAAATATATATATTTTTGTAGATTATTAGTATCAAAATAATTTTTTCAAGTAAAAAATCATTTATGAAGCTTCTACAAAGTAATTTATTATGGGTAAGTGCAGTAATAAATTTTAAATCTGTTTTTCTCAAAACAGAGTTTCCAAGGTTTTTAGATTTTTTAAATGCTTCATGCTACTTAATTTTTATTAAAAATTCATGAAATTGATAAGGAAGAATCCTGATGCTGTTTACAAAAAAACTGGGTATACATTTTACAATTCGACTTCATTAAGGTAATTAAATTTTTTTATAACTTTTCAAAAGGCAAAATTTTGATGAAAATCGGGATGGAATTCAGAAAAAAATGTCTCAAAAATTAACTAATCAAGGGATGTAATAACTGACACCCAGATTTGTTTGTTATATGGTTTAAAGAGATTAAAATGCAAAATCGAGGAAATATCTCAAAAATTAAGTAGCAAGGAACATTTTAAAATTTTGTTTATAAATTTCAAATTTTTTAAAAAAATCTTGAAATTATAATGAGATTGGAAATTTCTTTTAAGGTATTCTATTCATTTATAGGGAAATGTGTATACGTACAAAATTTCGTATCTCTATGATGAAAAGTAAAAAAAAGTAAATTTTAATGTTCACTGTGCCCTTAAATACCTGAACCCTGTTGCCTATATGGACCCGGTCTAGAATACTTCATGCAAGTGAGCATTTCAAACAACAACAGCAATTTAGTACATATGTAATAAGACTTTTGTATTTCGAAATCTTAGTTTTTGTTTTTATAAAGATGGATTTTGAATATTTTCTTAGCTTATTAAAATATGATATTTTAATGATGCTTAGGACAAATATTTTAATGATGTTTAAAACAAATGTTTCGATGATGCTTAAAAGATATGTTTTAATGATGCTTAAAACAAATATTTTAATGGTGTTTAAATCGGATGTTTTAATTCTTCAACCTCTTCTGCTGTGTTCTGTAAGTTGTTTAAATTGTTTGTTGAATAGATAGCCCTCATTTGCTATGAATATCAAGGATTTATCAGACGGGAATTTTTTTTACTATACCATAAGGTTATATAGTAGTTTTTATAAAGATGATTATGAACTTCACAATTTTATATTAGATGTATGTCGTTCACTTGTTTATAACATAAATGAACAGAAGACGCTATAAGAACAAAAATAAGTACAAAAGCAGAAGTTAATATTAGTTTATGAATAAATATCTCTGTAGATTAAACATTTATTAAATATGGAAAATATTTACAGTTAATATTTATTTTAAACACACAGTCATAATTAAACATCAAACATCCATTTCATTTTTTAGAATCAACTCTAATGGAAAGAAAAGCTGAGAACATGATCCGAGAAGAATATTTAACACAATGAAGAGGCTACATATATAGTAATTCTTACTTAAAAAATGGAATCTAAAGTAATGGAATCTTAAGGTCCAACTATTGAATTTATATGTCATTTGCATTTTTTTGAATTATAGAATTCAAAATTGATATACTATTATTTTCAGAAATTAAAAGATACGACGTAAATTTTGAACAAATTAATTTACTGACGATTCTAATTTTTTGCTTAGATAAATTGTTCTTTATTATTTTTCTTTTTTTTTTCAAATTAGATATCAATTAATATTATTTTTCTAACAAACTTTGTCTACGTTAACTGTCTGTCAAAAACTATTCAGTACTCTACAAGAGATGATAATACAAGAAATAGAATCAGATGATACATACAAGGAATAGCATATTTTTTTAATGAAGATTCTAGTCTATAATTTTTTACTTGGATAAATTATTCTTTATTGTTTTCCTTCTGTTATTCAAATTAAAGCAAATTCAAGTTAAATTCCCTGTGAATTAGCATGAAAGTACTCATTTGATACTTAATTTTGATTTTTCGAATTAAAATGTATACAGTAATAAAATGCAGTTAAAAAGAATGGAATACAATTAAACGATTTCTGATTATTTTTCAACATTTAAGATACACTTTAAAATTTTCCAATTTTGAGTGATTTAGAGATACGAGAGAAACAATTACTAGGGTTATTGCTGTCACGGAAAATGTGAAATATACCTATAATTTATTAAGATGTAATATGAGATTTATTTACCCTTTTTTTACGCTGAAGATATTGCTATTTACATTTTAATTAAATAAATACTCTATGCGTTTCATTTGTTTTACAATATAAAATAACTTATACCATACAATATAATAATTTTTTAATTTTCCTAATTCAAATACTCTAAGAAAAACATTTCAGTCTATCTTCTGTTCTTCATGCCTTACTGTATATTGAATTTATTCATATTTGAATTAATTTCCTAACATTTTCTTCATTAAGCATGTCTCGATCTCCGGCCTAGACACAAGGGTTTATATTGGCGTACGACGGGATTTGAACCGAGAACCCCCAAAAATTGTCTGCTGTTTTTATTTTTGCAGGGGAAGGTGGGATACCGTTTGTCCCACCAAGCAACATTCCCTACACCATAGTGGATATTGCAATAGTTTTGAAGTATATAATATCAGTCAATGAAATTATGATATACACAATAAAATATCGTCAACAATTGCTTTAAAACAAATTTTAGATATTTATTACACATATTTATATATTATAACAATTATTTAGGATTATCAATTTAAAAAAAATTCCTGTTCTGAATGGAAAGTTCTGGCTTTCCCAGATCTCAATTGTCAATATATTGCCTTGGCTTTCAGCAACCGTCGAGGCTTACACCTGTCTTGCTGGAATTTCTAGCTGGACCACCCCCAATGTCGTACAATCTCTTTTCTTGGAAGCAATTTCTTGAGGCACTTTTGTATAACTCCTTTGTCCTAACGCTCCTGGGAGACCTCAGCTGTTCACCAACTATTTCTATATCTTAGTATCAGTGACAGCCTTTAAATAAAGGCACCTGACACTAAAATGGCTGAAAAACTAAACAAAATTAACTGAAAAAACTTAATAATTAATTCAAAACAATGGAAAATTGCAGTGCTGGCATTTATCGGTGAAAATCTCAAGTGTGTGGCGGGGCTCTTTTAGTCCCACGTAATTCACGTGAAAAATAAGCTTTAAAAATATTATAAATGACATATTTTTTAAATTAGGAAATAAATTTAATCAATGAAAAATGTAATTAATAGCATTTTACATATATAAACATTTTCAAAATCCTCCAAAAAATGTGCAGTCCTAAAGACACTTTTTACTGATTACTTTAGCCAATTTTCATACAAAAATGAATAACCCTGTTATGTTCTGTCATTTACATCCTAAAACTATAACTAAAAACCAATTTTATTCTATATTTGAAATACCGATCAAGTGAATAGAATTTGAGGAAAAACATGTTTAATTAGGTGGGATTCTTTTAATCCCACCATGACGGGAAGGGTTAAACTGATAAATTTGACAGCCGTCTCCTCACAAACTTTGTCTAGGTTATCTGTCTGTCAAACATTATTCAGTACTCCACAAGATCAGATACAAGTAACAAAAACATCATCGCTTGCAATATTCTAACAGTCAAGGTTGTATTCATTACGTCAGTTGGACTTAAAAAGTGAATCCATTGTTCGAGATAAATCCTTGTAAAAGACAAAATATATACGTTTTAAAAATTTTCAAAGTACTAGCAATGGTCTTTTACCACTGATAGAGGGAGATTTAGGGCGGAAAGAAAAATTCGATGACGAAAAAATGTTTTTTTTTTAAACATAACTTCTTGCACAATGAAATAGAGAAAAAAATTAGGTGAGAAAAGGATAAAAATAGTATAACTAGTTCGCTCAGATATAAAAAAAATATGAAGAAAAAATTTCTTTAAGATCTTTAGAACAGACCTAGTTTCAGATTGTTCGACTTGAAAATAAAATATGTCTAGACATATTGCTCAAAGTTCAAATAAAACAAAGATAAAAAGAGAAAAGACACGGCTTAATTACGTCTCGGACACAGTTTTTAAATATCAAACTTCGTTTGCAAAATACGCTTATAGTAATAGTTCCTTAGTTAATTTTTTTTACTCCAAAAGCACATCTAATAATTTGCTCCATAACCAGCCTTAGTACAAAAAACTAACTATGCCAATAATATCATTGACCTTTTTATTTGCCATATTATTGTAATTTTATTCATTCATAAAGTTTATCTTTTTATTTGTTCATTTAATTTTAAAATTGCATTCATAAAATTTTATATAACCTGCTGTTAATTTTCTATCTATTTTTATCAATTTTTTTTTTTGGTATCAACTTTAGTATTTACATTTTGTTTTTAGTGCCCAAAGCCGTTTTCTTTAACTTTTTTTATTTATTATGTACTTTTGACCTAAATCCAGAAAAGACAATGGTAATTTAATTTTAATGATGCATATTTTTAACTGAGATGTAATATTTTAATGTGTTCTCATCTGATAGTGTTGACTTTAAGAAGAAATTGTCATTTTATGTTGACCAAAATCAGTGATGTCGATACTGCTTGTGGTGTCTTTTGCCCAAAGGTTCTTAAATGTTTAAGGATATTAGTTGTAAAGGTTCCATATACAGATTCCTCATTTCCTCATACCACTTTTTCCTCAGAGGGTGTTTTCAGAAAAGAAGATATTTTAGAAACACTACAGAGGAATAACGAAACCATTTTTGTATAGTTATACGGTTTAAAATTGAAATGTCGAAAATCAGTAGTTATCTTCTATGGCATTTCTTTGATTTAAGTTATTATAATCATAAATTTCTAGTTTATGCTATAAATTGTCATGGCATGCATGCCTTGTCAACCTAGACACTTGGAATAGCTATTCCCTATGGAATAGATATTAGCTGAGCACGGAACAAACTCGATTGCATATAATGTACACTATATACACTAGAGAAAAATAATAGTTAATGAATATTTTGATCTAGGTAATAATTACGTAATAGTTAATTCATATTATGCATAATATTATATTCATAATTTAAGAACTAAACGTATGGAGCAATATGAATAAATTTTTAGGAATACTAATAATTAGTAAATAATTTTATACTACCAGAAATAATTATTTATATAAATAAGCAAAATTTAAAATTCATGTAACGTTTTCTTTAATTTTGTGGGTTCAATCCCAGCCGGTGTCGAACTTTTTCCAAATTCACTCTACTGCTATTTTTAGCTTTCCCTCTTAGAACTCGGCAATTATCTCAATACGAAGTGTATGGTCCTGGAGAGGGCCTTTATTTTTTCATTGCAGTTCTAATTGACCTCGTGTTCGTAAAATTAAAAAAAAATCATAAAACCATTAAAATTCCAAAAAAATTTAAAAACAAACGAAAATAAATAATTATTTTTTGTATTCTTATGCTTAACTGTTTTTGGGGCTTTCTCTTAACTTTATTACTTTTTTCCGTGGATCATTAGTCTTTAATTATTATTTTTTTTATTATTTATTTTTCTCAATCTTTTTACCTTGAAACTCGTAGTATTTACTTTTAAACTTAAATTTTCTGTGTTGACTTTCTTTACAATAATTACTTCTGTATTTTTTATTTGCTTTATCCTTACCTTTATAAACTTAATTCGTTTCTTAAATTTTAACTACTAAGCACTCCCTCCTTGTTTATATATTTAACTTACTTACAGGAGATAAAGTCGACCCGACCTGAGCACTCAACTTTCAAAACAAAATTAATACTCGTTTTCTTTAATTGGCAAAATAAAAAATAAAATTAAAATCAATAATGTTACACTACATTTTAATATTATATATATAATAGCCGTTGTCTCTGTATAACACTTCCGGGCTGTACTCATCTTTCAACTGAAGCCCTCAGTATACAAACGGCCTATTAGGCTTAATTTCAATTTCAGATGTGGATCAGAATTTTTTCTTACCTAAAAACTAATATCTTCTCCATCAAATCACGTTTGTTCAGCCTATTTTTCTATAAAACATGCAGAACTAAAAAAAATTTGATGCTTTTAGCTGTATATTTAACAGTTTTTAAAAATCTGTTTACTTTTGCGATCAATTCTGAAAGTAAACAAACTTGAATGTGAGTGAATCAAGTATCTCAAGTATTCATATCGCGTAGTCAGCTGTAAAAAAACTGTATGGCAGTCTACTACTCCAATCGCATGAAAAACTAAATAAATAAAAAATAATTAAAAGGTTTGCTTTTACAAGGTGTGGATTAAATGCAATATTGTTAGATAATTCGGGATATTTTATAACTTTCATATACTTTTTCCATTACGACGTCATTATTAGTATTATGACGTCAAAATGACGGGTTGGATGGCAGTCTACTACTCCAATCGCATGAAAAACTAAATAAATAAAAAATAATGAAATGGTTTGCTTTTACAAGGTGTGGATTAAATGCAATATTGTTAGATAATTCGGAATATTTTTTAACTTTCATATACTTTTTCCTTTATGACGTCATTATTAGTATTATGACGTCACAATGACGGGTTACCTTCTAGTTTTAATATAATTTACAAATTATTATAATTCAAAGGTCACTAATATTTCGACATTTTGACGTGCGCAATCGGTGCTTATAAACAATATGATGTGTATTACCTATATAATGTAAACCAACATAAATTTAAACATGTTAGTAATCCTTTTTCAAAGATAAAGTACCACTTTAGAATTGAACATTATCACCTTTAATTCAAATTCTCTGCACTGAGTCTAATCATGCCAAAATCTCAGATGTTTTTTAACATTAAAATGTATTTACTTGGATATTATCGATTAGGGTTCCCAGATTATATCGAATTATATTTCAAACTGCTCATGAATGTTTTTCTTTCGTTTTTTCTTTCCTTTATCTACTTTCCGGAATCAGAATATTTAATCTATCTGACTTGATGGTTAAATGAGTAAAACAAAAGACTTAATTGTTACTACCAAAATTTTATTCGATGTTCATCGTACATAGAAATTTAATTAACTCCCTTTCGGATATTATCGAGGGAAAAATCTAGTTTCACAATATTTGCCTTGCAGATTAGAGCACTGCATATGTTGACTTCGATTAATCGGATATATGAGCAGTGTCTTTTCATGAGAGGTCATCTTTTAGGCATTCACTTACATTATTATTTAACCTTCGTAAAATGAAAGTCAACGATGCACACAGTTACTCAATGCAAGAAATCTTACGTTCTTACACTGCGAACAAAAAAAGTTTGGGTTTTAAAGAAATAGATTTTTCTTCCTTTTTAAATATTTTAGTAAATTTATTTTTAAAATGTGCTGTACCTGTCACTGAAGACATTAGTACATAATCCGTCAGAATCGTCGGTTGCTTTCAATGGAGACACCATGCAGGTGAACCCCCCTTCCCCGTGGTACCTCTTCTTTTCCCCAAGCACCCACTACGCTATATCTGGTATATATATAATATACCCACTACATCTCGTCCTTGAATTATTATCAGAAAAGGAAAACTAGCTCATATTTACATGGCTGGAGCTAGACTCAGCCTGAAAGGAATAAAATTTTGACGCAGTCTGGCCGAATCGTTTATTACAGCGACAAGAGTACATCCGTCCATTTCAAAAGACGGCTCGGAAGCGAATATCACCTTTCAACCTTATTCCCGAGAGGCGAGGTACAAGTGAATATTTTGAAGGGTCAGCAGAATATTGGGGCTCGCGATATGAACCTACGCCTCTGAATCCGGAGATTTACACGTGTAGAAATGCAAGACATGCGATTAATGAGAAGTTCTGTTGCTAAGGACCCCAAAGCGATAAATTAAAATTACTACGGATTAGATTTAGGAAAGGGAATTTAAATGCTAGAATGGAGGCATAGTATTTATTTTATTTAATATATATATATATATATATATATATATATATATATATATATATATATATATATATATATATATATATATATATATATATATATATATATATATATATATATATATATATATATATATATATATATATACATATATATATATATATATATATATACACTATATATATATATGTACATATATATATATATATATGTACATATATCTATATATATATAATATATATATATATATGTATATATATATCTATATATATCTATATCTATATATATATATATATATATATATATATATATATATATATATATATATATATATATATATTATATATATATATATATATTATATATATATATATATATATATATATATATATATATATATATATATATATAAACCCCATAAACCGGATCGTATACTGGGGTCGCATACTTCCCCTTTACACCTATATGGAGCTGGTCTGAAACTTCCAGCCAGGGAGCATTAGAAACAACAGCAAAAACAACAGATTTTATACACACTAAAAGAGAAAGTTTACTTGTAGAGCTAAAAGAAAGGTTAAGAGTGTATATTTTTTACAATGAAGGGATAAGTTTTCAAAGTTGTAATTTTAGTCGGATCCCGAAACGGGGTTCAGGAGCTAATCAGAAAGCTCAAGTTCCTTAAACTTCATGGTTATTCAATTTTAAATACCTCACCATTAATTTTTCTATTTTCAAAATTCAACTCAATGAGTGTATTTATGTATCGAGACCCCCAGCGTAGTTATCAGATAAATTCTGATAAACGGATTTCGAGAAATTTCTTCTGTACGGTCCTGAAAATATTAACCAAAGATTAATGCCACACCTAAAAACTTAAAAATGGACTTGTTTGCTTCAAAAGATAGTACGGTGTTATTGATCTTAAATAATACTACTCAAAATATTAACAGTAACTCCCCAGTTAAATTTTGGAAGGACTTAAAAAAGAACAAATAGAATCAATTATCTGATTTTAAAATCGTAAATATTTATTCAATATTTTGTAACTTCCAGTGATAAAAATGTATTTTCGTACACCCTGTACATCATAAAAAAATTTATGTATCGTTACATTAGACAATATTTCTAAGTATGAAATAATCTAATTTACAGAATAAAAAATCATTTTTTTTCCATTTCTCTTCATATAGGAGAAAATACCAAGAAAGAAGAATGATGTGACTGACTTCCCACTTTAATATTCTTTAAAGAATATTGAATAAGAAAAGTAAATTTATAATCTCAAAAGAATTTAAGAAAGAGTCGGTAGACATAAAAAAATTTAATATTGAAAGACATATGACTTTTGTCCTCATATAAAAGTGGAAAAAAAATAAAGCATTATTCATGACAAAAAATCGCAACACATCTAAATTTTTCATTTCCCTATGCATGACATGAAGATAAATTGGAAATAAAAAATGTTATGTTTACATTCAGGAAAGAAATATATTAAAAAGAATCATCGGATATGCATTTTTTAGGGGAGCCGTTCATAAAAATGCGAAAGTCTCTTTTGACGTGATTTATCAGATTCTTCTTTCCTCCGTGTAATATTCAATTCGAGTAAAAAAAAAGAGTATTATTATTGCTTTATTCTTTAAGTTGACTAAAGATGTCATTTGAGAGCGGAATAGATTCAGCATATTTAAATGTTTCGTAAAATATATGCGTACTGTAAAAGCCTGAAATGCTTAGGTTTTATTTGTGTATTTTTTTTTAGTCTAAGAATCGGAGCTGGGTAGATAAATTTATCTAGAAATACGTCACGTATAAGCGTATTTCAAACTGCGTATACTCTGGAAGAGAAGAATATATAGATAAATATTTGACCTTTTGGAGCTCTTGCTCTACTTTGCATAATATCTTGAATGTCCTCTGCGTTTGCAACCTTTGCAAACATTCAGTCCTTTTCAGGGGTTTCGAAATATATTCATATATGTGTCAATAAATAAAAGAGAGAGGGGTATTTCATTTGTGTAAACTCCGGGCTTTAGTGGATGAATATGATTTTAAGCTTTTGATTATTTAATTGCAGAAAATTCTGTAATATTTGAACTGAACTTTCGTCAATGATTTTTTCTTGTACCAAAGAGAACAGAAAAATAAAAAAAAAAGTCAGTAAGTATATAAATGTTTCCATATATTTAATTCTTCCTATGTGTATTAGTTATTATTACATTATTAGTACAAAATTATATATTACATTATTTTTCGTTATTATATTATACATTTTATATATTATACATTATTATACATTATCATTACTAGTATATTCATATATGTGTCAATAAATAAAAGAGAGAGGGGTATTTCATTTGTGTAAACTCCGGGCTTTAGTGGATGAATATGATTTTAAGCTTTTGATTATTTAATTCCAGAAAATTCTGTAATATTCGTACTGAACTTTCGTCAATGATTTTTTCTTGTACCAAAGAGAACAGAAAAAGAAAAAAAAAATCCCTAAGTATGTAAATGTTCCCATATATTTAATTCTTCCTATGTGTATTAGTTATTATTACATTATTAGTACAAAATTATATATACCATTATTTTTCGTTATTATATTATAAATTTTATATATTATGCATTATTATACATTGTTATACATTATCATTATTAGTACATCAGTTATTATTTGTTATATATACATGTGTTATGTACATTAGTTATTATTGCATTATCAGTTCAATATTATACATTACATTATTTTATATTATTATTTATAAATTTTCAATTATACATTATTATTACTAGTTCATCAGTTTTTATTAGTTATATATGCATTGGATGGAAGATTTTAAGAATTTAATTCAATTTAGTATGTTTTATGGATATTAAATTAAACCTTTATATAAAACAGTTCCGTGACTGACTTCCAGACCTCGCATAGACCAAACCGTTGGACCTAAACCGCTGAAATTTTGACAGTGCATACCTATAATGACGTGGATATCCGCTAAGAAGGGAATTTTTGAAATCCCATCCCTAAGGGGGTAAATTGGGACACTCCAGTACGTTTGTGTGGAAAATCATATTCTCTACGACTATTCTCGTACACAGAGAAGTATCCAAAAAGAGAGTTTAAACAAGATATTTTTTTTTTTTTTTAACACACACAAATTTAACCACATAAGTGGAGTCAAAGGGGGTTAGGCACCCAACAAAACAAAAAGGAAACGGATCTCTGATATTCACATTATCTCACCATTATTATTATCACTATTATTATTTCCTTTAAATCAAAAACACATCATAAAAATATAAGAGAAAAGTATTGTTTTTAAATGTATGGAATCAAAATTTATCACCTTCAAATTTCTTTTCAATCTTCCAAACATTCCTTTCCTTCTCATTATTATTCATGTATTTCATAATCATTCATAATCAACTAACTCTAACCAATATGTGAATTGAAAGAAACATGTAAAACTGCTCATGCTTGTTCAAAACTATAAATCCTTCTCTTATTGATAAATATGTAATATTCCTCACACTTTATTCAATATATCAACTTATCTCGCTTTTACTTTTTTTTCCATTTATTTATTCTCTTTTTTATTTTGAGAAATTTCCCGAGTGGGCTAACATTATTAGCAGACGGGTGTGAAAATCATCCGTGGCTTATTATGGTACCCTAGCAGCTATTAGAAGGACGCCCGTTATATGACAAACTACGCCTGAATTTTACTTTTACCCAGAAAATCTCATATAGACTTATATTCCTGACTAACCTTCAACATAATAAAATTACGAGGATTCAAACCATACTTAATACTTCAATATAATAAACAAATTCTTAACTCTTATAATTTCTAAATTTTTAAAGATGAGAAATATTCATGGGATATTCAAAGATCAAATGCAAAAAACATGATTAAAACATGGAAGGAAACTAAGAAGAACATACATCATACAAATGAAAGAAAGCAAATTTAACTTTTACGCGACTTATTTTTACAGAGGCTCTGAGAAATTATATTTATTATCACTCATTATGAGGCGAGAAAGGAAAAAGGAAAACATTATAAAATTGAAAAACAAGTACAATTCCGTAAACACCCGTCGTCTGAGCGGCGGATGGCTAAAAGAATTATTGCTGTGTAACATAACCTTCAACTATGTGTATACACGACCGCGCACGCTGGCTCTCGACCCATTTATAGTAGGAATGACCTACTTTACTCCGTATTTACTATTTAAAACTGCGTGTTAGAACAGATACTTAAAGAACGATCTGCAAAGAACGATCTTGTATAGTTAAAAAGAAAAAATAATGTTAAATTCTGAACAAAAGTATGATTAAATTTACGTTTGTATTGATTTAGCTAACCTTTTAGTATCAACATATTTCAAACATTAATTATAATTTACATACATAACTACACACTTCATATAATTTATCATTATAACTTAACTTAAGGATAATCAATTAATCATAAAAACAGATATGTGAAAGTATGCAATTTTATAGACAATTCGTCTTACTTTAAGAGTCCCAATTTAAATATTTATTTTTTATTTATTTTTTTAATAAATTTTCTTCGGCATAACATTTAATTTTATGGAAATATGCCACCAATGGTTACATAACTTCAAATCCAAACGTTCGTAGGGGAAGGAGTGGGAATAAGTCTGATCCGAAACAAGTGTTGACGCAGGAGCAAACATTTTCTTCTGGTTGCAGCACCACATAATTAGTAGCAGCATTACACGATTGGAGTAATTCAAAACAAAGTGAGGCGTTGTGGGCAGGTGAAGAAAGTGGAACAATTTTATGCTGTAATAAGTGACACACAGAAAAAAGGAGAGCCGCGTAAACAGTGACTTGAGCACTCATATTGAAAAAAGGATGATCCGTTGAGGTGAAAACGTAGACATCGCATAAATTCTTTTGCGTAATATAACATTTGAAGATTCTAATAAAGCTTTGAAATTCTTGTATGGAATTAAACTCTCGAAATCCAGCGGAGTTAACACAATACAACATGAAGAAACTGCACACATTTTAAGGATTGGAGCACATGACGTGCACAAATATCCTTTCATTTTTAGGATAGACACTTACAATTCCTTTATGGAAGATATAATACGTTGCATACGTAAATTTTTCTTCGTAACACAATTATAATAATCATTCGAAATCGTAGGGCACCCGGACAAGATAACATCCTGCCGGCTATAAATTCTGTAATGAAATAAGATCGATTACAGAACTTATAGAAAAAGAAATTTATTTCGAGTGGCTAAACAGACATCTGATCTAATTGAAAGCCAACACCCCGAGTGATTCCGGGGTTTGCGTATAAAGGTATCTGCGGTTGAAGAATTTGCTGACCAAAGATGTTTTTGCAAGCTGCATCAGTTGTGCAGGACGATTACCTTATTGGGCATAGAAAGTAGTCGTACAGTTTCGTAGCTTGCCGGAATGCTGACGCTATTAAAAATTATCCTGGGTTCTTGAAAACAGAATTTGGTAATGCGATCTTAAGCATGGGAAGGGAAGAGAATTTACAGAGAGAGAGAGAGAGATGGGTAAAAACCCTTAGAACAAAGTATGTATAACATTGGATAAAAGAAATATTTTTCAATTTAATTTAGTGAAATCTCTTATTCATTAGTGTTCGTTATTATTTATTTAACTGGAATTTAACTAAAACTAACAAGGAACACTTTTCATAAAAATTTGGCGGAAAACATGTTATAATAGAAATAAAAACTCTACAGTCTAGACAGTGTCTGGAACAAAAAGAAACACTTAATTACATAATACATTGATATTTATTTGTAAATAAATATTTACCAAAGATCTTGGAATATTTTTTAAGTGCTTTTAATGTTCTAGGTATATTTTTTAATGTGTTTAATCATGCTAATGGTGTGATTTCAAAAGTATGAGTGTTATATGAAAAAAATTCCTTTACAAACAATAATAATCATCTTTGATCTCAGATTCTTCTAAATGTATTTTGAGCATATGTAATACGAATTTAAATTGGTTCATAAAGAGAAGATAGAGTTGCCACATCATCCTGCTGAAAGACAACAAAAATGGCTATGAGCGTCGAAATTCCAGGTCTCTAATGTTTAATTACGCTCTAAGTTTTTCTTTGCACTCTTTAATTTGAAGCGTCATTTCAATGATGATCTAATGTACATAAAATATTTTAAACATCTACTTTCATGATATCTTTGTTGGAAAATATTTGTCTAAAATTATTTGGGGTTGTCCAGGGTTGAAAATTCTCGATTAAAAGGACTTTTTTGTATTAAAATATACCATAAACTCTTGGAATAATATGATATATAAAAGTATGAGAGAATTCAGGGTTCTGCAACAGTAGAAAGTGCTGTGGTGTCGGAACTGGGCGGGTCTTACCTTATCTCTTACCTCGTGACGTGCCGTGACGTCACTTGCGTCCCCTATTGGAAAAAGGTAGGACTAATAGCCTCCCACCGAGATTCTGCATCTCAGCATCTGAAAACCACAATTTTCCAATGCTTATAAATCAATCGCATGTCTCTAAAAGGATTTTTGCTCGAAATATTCGATAAAAGTACATTTTTTATTTTCTCGGTGTAAAACCTAATGTGAATGAGATTGACCCAGAAATTAGGACAATAATTATCGCAGCTAATCGCTGCTTCTATGGGTTAAGGAACCAGCATAAATCTCATCTTGCCAAAAGAAGAGCAAAGATTTTCCGATACAAAACTCTCATAAGACCAGTGCTAACATATGCCTCTGAGACATGGCCATTGACATTAAGGGAAAACCTAATATAAATGAGATTGACCCAGAAATAAGGACAATAATTATTGCAGCTAATCGCTGTTTCTATGGGTTAAGGAACCAGCTTAAATCTCATCTTATCTAAAGAAGAACAAATATCTTCCTATACAAAACTCTCATAAGACCAGTGCTAACATATTTTTGTGAGACATGGCCATTGACATCCAGTCCATATGATGTCATACCAGTCCATATGACATCATATGGACTGGTAATGTTTGAAAGGAAAATTTTGAGGGCTATCTTTGATGGTGTCCTTGATAATGACATTTGGCGAAGTATACACAATTTAGATCTATACAAACTGTTTAAAAATGAAGAAGTAGTGAAATTTGTGAAATTGAACAAAATGAAAGGGGCGGTTCATCTTTTGAGAATAAATTCAGAGAGAGCACCATTGAAAGTTTTTACTGTAGTCCCCTTCTATGAAAGACAGAGAGGAAGACCAAAAAAGACATGCAGGGACTTCCTGGATTCAGACTTTAGTGCCATGAAGGTTAAGAACTGGAGATCCAAAGCTGGTGAGAGGTTAGTCTGGAGAAAACTTCTAGAGATGGTGAAGGCCCACGCGGGGCTGTCGTGCCAATTATGATGAAAACCCAATATAACCCTTTTAGATAAATAAGAAAAATGACACATTTTTTTAATATGATAACATTGCCAAATGCAAATATTTTTTCTGTCGCATGATCTGTGCGTACACTGCTGTACATATATACTTTGAACTTATTTACTATTGAATGTATTTTTCACAATATGTCACATGTAAAAAAGGATATTGGCCCGAGGTACCCAAGTATCAGCCCGTCGGCTTTCGGTACTGAATCTGCTCGGATCAAATCCACATGCATCATTACATAATGTATCTAGGCCGAAGAGGGACACGTCAAATCCGTAAACTCGAAAGTCCTTCTTTGAAGTGAGTGGGTGCGGAAAGTACGATCCCCCAGATGTCGCTCCTGGGGTTGCTCGGTGAAAATCGTGGTGGCACCTACCCAAGAAGAACTCCGACCTTTGTGGTGCTGTTATGAACCAGAGTCACACTATTTAGCCTGCAAAGCCTATATGGAAATGGTCAGGATCTTCCAGGCAGGGACCATTAGGAAAGACAACAACAGCAACAATTTAAAAGAATGTATCATTTATCTCAATATGTCTCTATGAAACTTCGGGAAGTATACCTCAGTTCAAATACTTTTAACAAATTATTTTCGGAATTTTCGATTGTGTTTAACAGTGTTAAAACCTGGTATCTTCATAGGAAAAAAAAGTCAGAATTTTTGTCCGTATAAAATAGATAAAATATTATATATATATATATATATATATATATATATATATATATATATATATATATATATATATATATATATATATATATATATTCACTATGAAGTTACACAAATATCAATAACAAACAAACAATAAAAGTTAGCATTTGTAGTTATGCGCCAAGGATGCTATTTACCACAAAGCATTTATACAACATTTTTTTTTTCAAATTCGCTTACTTTTTAACCAGATTAATGATGCTGCCTAGCACTTAAAATATAAGGTAAGTTTAACGCCAAAAAGAGAGAAATTCAAACTTAGTGTATCAACACTCGGGAAAACATAGGTGAAGTATCACCCAAAATAGAACCCTAGGTGAATCAACACCCAAAGAATAAAAACATACGTGAATTAACACCTCAAAACCAGCATATTATTTAATAATAGAGAAACGCGCTTCTATCTTCTCTTGGCTCCTGGGAAAGACAGGAATTTTTCTTCCCTTTTTCGTTTTATTTCTTTTGCAATTCAACTATGTTTTTCTCGAGTATTAATTGCTTCACTGTGAGTTTCCCTCTTTTTGGCGTTATATATATATATATAGGGTAGGTATGCTGAATATAAGACCTCTTTTTATTTTCATATATATCTAGGAAAGTAAGTGAGGGATTATAGTACCAACTTGATATCCTTTTAATGCATATATTTTACTACATATAACAATGGCGAAAAATGAAAAAAACCTTACAATATTCTTGTAAGAAATTATAAACACAAGTATTCCATTTTCGAGGGTCTGAAAATAGTAGTCCTAATAGGAGACCCCCATTCTACGACACTAAAAAGAAAATAGAATTTCTTAAAAGTTCTCAAAAAACAAAACTGTAAACAATAATTAAATAACAGTTACCTATATACACTAATAGGTGAAAAAGAAAAGTAACATTTAAAATAATTTAGTTGGTTTACACTAAAAGTCTTGTTTACTTTTTGTTCTTCGATTCAAACTTTTCACATTTCTAGAGTAAATAACACTCACTTCTACCCCGACTTGGGTGTATATAATTTGAAGTGGCATTCTAAATGAATTTGATACAAACACGGTTTATACATGAAACAATGTTTATTGAGTTCGTTGCACATATAGAAATTTGCTTTTACTTCAATAAGCATACGTACTACTTGTACGGAATATATATATATTAACATTCAATAGAAATACACATTTCAAATACTCACAAACCAGCAGAGAGTCAAACCAAGCAGTACTGCCACGTAAACTTTGGGCCTGCTAAGCACTTGCGCAGGATAACACCTGGAGGTACTTACCCCGTAGCTCCCTCTCGCTTATCTATCAACTTTAACAACCTTTCTTCAACCTTAACAACCTTTTTTCAACCCTAACAACCCTTTTCTTTTAATCAAGCTGCTTGGTATTTATTCCAAGCGCGTATGCCGAAATTAGCATAACTCAAGCAGCTTCTTTAATTCATTCACTCAAAAGTTCGATTCTTGTGAATCGAATCTTGTGTATACCTTACACATTGTTTACAAATAAAAAGTTCGTCTTCTCCGCAATCTTTATGAGCCCGCCTGAAACACCTTTTTCATTAACGCCACTGCTGTCCCCGTTTGTCTTATGAAAATAAACAACCACAAAAAAAAATATTCAGCGTCTTTTCCACCAATTCTGTCATCACTGCTGTCATGGAGAGAAAGTTTTTCATCATCATCAATTCAGCTGAGATCATCATAGCTATAATTAGGCTTTTTCGCTCTCTTTTTTTTAACTAGTGTTGTACTTTCATCTATCCTTACTTTTCCCCTTCCTGTACGGACCCTTTTTAGTTTTCCTCTTCCATTTATTGTTTCCTTATCCTTTTCTTTTTTTACTTGATCTCCATTTCCTTGTTTATTCTTTGATTTCTTTTAGGTCTATTCCTTTTTTTCTTGTAAGAAACAATTTTTTTCGAATATGCTGCAGTTCTTTTATTAATGCTATCACTCAATTTATTTTTATTCGGCGATGATGTGATAATATCGGCTTTACATGGTTTCGAGGTGTTTATCTCAGGTAACGTAGGCAAGGGATTTATTTCTTCAGGAATCACTAAGAATTGATTTGAACTTGTTGTTTGATTAATACCTTCCACATTGTCACGTCTGCTACATGGTTGTGGATTTCGCCTGGGCGTCACTGCATCTGCAGCTTTAATAGAAACAAGGCGGTGAGAGTAAAAACTAAAATGCCTAATGTGAGACCCTATCTCATATTAGGCATGCTTTGGGGTCTCATATTGGGCACGACCATGATGTTGAAAGCACCAACGAATTTTTTAGGTTAGGATTGATGTTAGCTAAAAACAAACAGTCACACTCTGTTTTTAGCTGCACATTTATACCTACGTATCCCATACTAACAGTTTTAATAAGAGTTTTACCTTGTGAGTTTTAAGGTGAAAACAGACAATGAAAATGGTGATACAAAAAGTCGACGAGCACACATTCAGTAAAAATAATACTGCGCCTTTGTGTGCGCTTGCAAACACTAGACTGACTCACCGATTACGTATTATGCAATAGACTACTGTTTTACGCTCCAGTCGCCAAGCGGCAGTACTTGATACGTCCTCTAAGCTGGGGTTTCATGTTAGGCAAGGTCTCATATTGGGCGTACTTACCCTATATATATATATATATATATATATATATATATATATATATATATATATATATATATATATATAAATACCGGTCTGAAATTATTTCGAAATATTTCTTATTAACGAAAACAATTTCCAAAGACAACTGTCATTTTAGGTTGACATATCCAAACGAAACAAACTATAAATTAAAAATTTGAGGTACACTTTAAAATAAATTTGATTGTTCAAATATGTGGAGTCATATTTGTCAGAAAAATCCTTATGCAAATAGAGTAAATGAAGTTTTTTTTTTTATCCTGTAAATCTATAAAGCTAATTTAAGTTTAGGTTTTAGGTAAACTAAAACAACGGCAACATATAAGTATAAATTAAATTTGAGGAAAAAACATGTAATGAGTTGAGAATTAATTTTAAATTTACAAATCAAAAATTTTTAAAGAATATTGTAAAGAATTATTTGAATCAAGAAGATATTCATTAACAAATTTTATTAAGAAGATTTCATTAAGAAATATTTGAATCAAATATATTTTTAAAGAATATTCGAATTTTTTAAAGAATATTTGGATTGAGTTCCAAATTTGCCATATGTAACAACATATTTGAATTATGCAGTAGAAATGTAACACTTGCCTTTTTATTATCCGTACTAAAAATAAAAATGGGGTAACTAATAGTTCTTCATTCAGCCAAGGAGCATTATGTGGGATTGTCCCTAAGAGCAATTTGCTGAATCCATGCATAAAAATCACGCCTAATGCTCCTCCTCCGGACGATGAAGAATTAATTAGTTCATAATTAGCTTCCACCACATTAATTTTTTTTATTGTGGATATCAAGAAGCTATGTGTTCTTGTTATAAGGGAAAATATAAGGGGTAAATTTCCTGATCAAGATATGAAAACATAAATAAGAAAATATGCAAGCTTAAATCCATATAACATAAACAAAAACTTAAGAAGAGAAAGTGCATCATGTAACTTCCTTATCACAGTTTTCTTTGTAGAAAAAAAAATCGGTGTGAATTAGTAACATTAATATTAACTTTGTAAGGTATTCATAAGATTCGATTCACAAGAATCGAACTTTTGAGTGAATAAATTAAAGAAGCTGCTTGAGATATGCTAATTTCGGCATACGCGCTTGGTATAAATACCAAATTGAGTAGGTTGCTAAAGTTGATAAATAAGCGAATTAAGGGAGCTACGAGGTAAGCAGCTCCAGGTGTTAACCGGCGCTTGTGCTTAGTGGGCCCAAAGTTTACGTGGCAAAACTGCTGGTTTGACTCTCTGCTGGTTTGTGAGTATTGCAAAGTGTATTTTTATTGAATGCTAATATATATTCCGTACAAGTAGTACGCATGCTTATTGCTTTAAAAGCAAATTCTTTATGTGCAACGAATTCAGTAAACGTTGTTTCATGTATAAACTGTGTTTGTATCAAATTCAAGTAGAGTGCCCCTAGAATTCTCTATACTGGCGCCCGAAAGTTTATAAAGAAAATATTTGAAGTTTGAACTTTATACTGTGGTATACTCTGATATTGATAAAATTAAATTATGAAAGTATCTTGTTATTATACTTATCTACTGTTTAAAATGAGTGTTGTAGAACAAAACACTGCTGGAAATTTTCCTCGGGTAATTATGATTCAGCATTTTGCGCCATTTGAAGCCACCTTCAGTGGCGGCCCCTCAAGTCAATTTCTAAAGAAAACTGAGTATTACTTTCAGCAACAATGCACCCCAGAGGGGGAGAAACTTAAAATTGCTCTAGCCGCTTTAAGAGGTAGTGCATATCAGTGGTACATGTGTATGCAAAGCAGTAATCTGATTTTTGACTATTCGTCATTCAAGCAACAGTTTCTTAGCGTTTTTCCCAAGAACTTTAATCAAAGTCAAATTGAAGCTGAAATTTATTCGCTAAGGCAACGTGAGGTCACTCTGCGTTAGATTTTGCTATGGAAAAGATTTCCAAGTGTGAGGAATATTGAGAAGGGATCACGTAAGCGGTAATCTTAAAAATAGTTATCCAACGTTTGAATCCAAGTGTTCAAGATTTTTTGCACAATCAAAATATTACAAGCAAGGCTACACTCCTTCAAGCTTTATCTAAACACGACAGTAGGCATTTCTTCGGTACCCCTTACCCTCACTCAGGTACAAGAAATTTCATTACCCCCCGCCAAAATTTTTCGCGAGTTTCAAACCAACAGCGAAACCAGTATCGCAGGTGAAATAATAGAAGCTCACGGCGTTACAATGAAATTAATGAACTTAAAGTAAGTAATATGCAAGCACCTTACGTGCACTGGCAAGTTGTTTCACATGATATGGTTCAATCTGTTGAAACTGTGTGGTCAAATGTATTAACTTGTTCGAGCAGTAATCATTATTTTGAGAATAGTGAAAGTCGGGGTATTTTTGTGGCTTATAATGAAAATGAGCCTAGCTGGAATAATGTGGTAATTCCAGTGCAAATTTCAGAAAATAGTGCCGATACTAATGCTAGTGGTTTAGAAAATAAATCATCTGACACTTCTATTAATGCTATACCTGATATTATTAATGCTATACCTGATATTTTAGATGATATTCACACATCTGTTAAGGAAGGAAATTTAGTAGATGGCGAAGTATGCGTTACGGAAGTTAGTGAATACTTATTAGTTGACGACAATAAAAATTCTTTAAACGATAGTAGGAACTCGCTAGGTAATGATGATATTATTTCAAGTTTCCATCCGAATGAGGATTGTGTAGGCCAGGTTGATAATATGGTTTTAAATAAAGTACATGAAAACCATACTGAGAGTCAGGATAAAAAGTTGACACAGAGTTATACTGTAAGTTGTTTAGCTGATGCTTCGGAAGTTATAGACGTAGTTTACATTAAAACGCACGAGTACGAAAAGCTTCATCTTCCTAAAACTGAAGCAGTATTAAAGAATTTAAATGATAACGATTCTGATGTCGCAAGTTTTAAAGAGACTTTTTCGTCAAAAGAGGATAAAACTAAAGTTAAAACCAGCATTAAAACTGATTAAAACGGTTCCAGCATTAAAACTGATAATACTGAAGTAATTAAGGCTTTAAACAAGAAGTCGTATAAGCACAAATACGAAAAACAGAGTCAGGTTGTTGAAAAACGTGAAACAAGCGGCGAACTAAATTGTAAACGTATCATAAATTGCGAGATAAAGCCAGTAACTGAACACATAGGTGCGGCGTATAAAGTTTGAAAAAATATAATCTGCATTAAAATCTAATACAGATACAAGCAAAAGTACGAAGAAAAGTTAAGTGTGTACTGCAAAACCTCCATCAAAGGATGAACGTGGCACACATAAGATACACAAGGTTATCAAAAGGAAGAATTACAATTCTAAAGGTCCTTTGCATAAGTACAGGAAGCGGAAGATACCAGCCGCCCAACAAGGTTGGCCTCCTCCCAAGAGACCTCCCGTCCCTCGTCAAGCCAGATCAGCACCACAGGACCAACGCCCTGCTGCACGAAGGATGCCCACACGGTCAACGAACCCCTTTACTAGGACTACCACCATCAAGAGAGGTTCCACGGAATGAACAGACTGGTGCAACGAAGTTGCTGCCTTCATGAACAAGTCTTGTATACATTCTCTTATTCTATCCCACCCCCTTCAATAAAATCGAACCAAACTGGTTTGAAATTCCCTATTGTATATACTGTGTAAACATTTTGAGGGGAAGGGGTGAGCAACTGAAAAAAAACGGCATACTGTTTTATCAATTTTTGAAGGGTTCATGTAGTGAATAAGAAAAAAATATATACTAACTACAGATAACAACTAACTAACTAATGTAGTAACTTCACAAAACATACACATGTCCATTATGATTTGGGGGAGAGCAGATACAAACAGTCAAGAAATGTCATGTTGTGCAATTGTGTTGACACTTTTAACTAAAATAGATTTTCTAGGGCGCAGTTGGCCAGCCCAGTATCCGCAACTCTGCAAATACATTGTTTGATGGTGTCACCTGGACCCTTCGGGGTTAGTTTTGTAAAATGGTAGTGGCGTTTTTCCCCCACACAACGTGTGGTAGATTTTTTTGGCTTTGCCACCCATTATGTAAAAAGTCAGACCAGCACGCGTTTTCAATTAGTTAACTGAAGCCGTTCAGACCTCAGTTACCTAATTTTTTTTTCGAGGGAGGCCAGTGTAAGGTATACATAAGATTCGCTTCACAAGAATCGAACTTTTGAGTGAATAAATCAAAGAAGCTGCTTGAGATATGCTAATTTCGGCATACGCGCTTGGTATAAATACCATACAGCTTGATTAATAAAAAGGTTGAAAACAAGGTTGATAGATAAGCGTGAGGGAGCTACGAGGTAAGCAGCTCCAGGTGTTAACCGGCGCTTGTGTTTAGGGGGCCCAAAGTTTACGTGTCAAAACTGCTGGTTTGACTCTCTGCTGGTTTGTGAGTATTGCAAAGTGTATTTTTATTGAATGCTAATATATATTCCATACAAGTAGTATGTATGCTTATTGCTGTAAAAGCAAATTCTATATGTGCAACGAATTCAATAAACAGTGTTTCATGTATAAACTGTGTTTGTATCAAATTCAAGTAGAGTGCCACTAGAATTCTCTATAACTTAAGATTACGTTTCTCCATAACGGTCCTTTAGAAAGAAACATTTCAGACGATGGAACCATTTAGTCCGTACCTCGCGAATTATAATTTCGGCAGGCCTCAAACCCAATCTGTATCGCTTGTATAAGCAGCAAACATTTAAACAGAAAATTACCAAAATGCGTCAAAATTTTGACATATATATATATATATATATATATATATATATATATATATATATATATATATATATATATATATATATATATATATATATATATACACAAAAGATGTAAGCAACGATAGATAATCCTACGGACATAACCCGAGGTAGTATTATTAGATGAGAATACCTGAATTTTTTTCCAGAATAAAGTAACTAAAGAACAAGAGGATAATACGCCAGATACAGAGGCTGTTTACACATTTTTTTAGACGATGTATATTGTATTCACAAAACTAAGTTACATAAAATTCTTGTGGTTTAAATGTTCTATTTGACATCCCTTAATCTGAACTATCTTTCGACACCGCAATTTCCAGGATAATAATGCCTTTTGAAGTGTCAGAAGAGGTATTCTATCCCATTCCTCCTGAACAGCTTTCCAGAGTCCTGTAAGGGTTTTGGGACGACGTTTGGATAATGCAGATTTTAAAAGTCCGAAAGCACAAAAATCCGTAGGTGATACATCGGGAGATTTAGTAGGGATATCAGTGAAGGGTATGGCCTTGATACCAGTTTTTTGTTGAATTTCTTTTAGGAAATTTACAGCGAATTTTGATATGTGACTGCCACCTTTGTCCTGATGGAGTCTCACAGATTGATGGCACTGTGAGTAAAGCGATGGTATTTCATTCAGAAAAATTAGCAATAAAATATGTTCCTGATAGTATTTGGAGTTAATCTTGACATTTTTTCCACTCTCTTTATTTTAAACTTGCCATTATAAGAAAAACCCGCAACATTCATGAATCCCTTAGAAAAACTTTCTTTCGATTCTTTGAACCATGTACTTAAATTTTTTCTCCCCTTTTATGATAATAAATGGCTCTTTTTTTGCTGCAATCATTTAAATACACCCATGATTCATCTATTGTGACAGTTGTTTTCCATTTTTCTTTGGATAAGTGTTTCTCATATAGAATTCCGCAGCGTGTCCTGCTTTCAGTGATATGATTTGGAAAAAGACGATGCACATTGCGTTTTTTCGCTTTCTTAAGATTTAAATCAACGTTTATCATTTTGTTTACAGTGGACACCGAGCATTTCAATGATTTTGCAACTGTCCTTTGACTAGGGAGATTTTCTTTTAACATTAAACAACGTACCTTTGCAATAGTCGAAGATGTCCTTTTTTCCTTGGATACATGTTTGGAATTTTTGCCCCACTTGAGGCTCCAATTTCACTTTTTTTCCTTTCTTGTTGACGATATTACCTATCGACGCTTTAAATATCACAAAACCATGAATCTCACATCGTTTTTGGATAACGGAGTATGAATATTTCTCTGCGGAAAGAGCATAAATGTAGCCTTCGAACCACTGCATTGTTAAAAACGCCATTTTGAATAAAAACAAAACTTTCAAGCCGTAGACGATAATTTTGACTTTTTAAAACATAGTACAATTGCAATTATTTCTTTTGCATCAAACGTTTTTTTGTTACCGCTTACCAAAATCGTCTAAAAAATGTGCGAACAGCCTCTGTATAAACCTATGAACGATTATACATCACGTGATTTTTCGAGTGTTCTTTTAACATGTAGTTTAGCATAATTACGTGGACATCATTACTGAAAGAAGGTCCCTCCGTTGATTTAAATAAATTAGTATTTGTTCAATTCAGAATTACGTGCTTAAGGAAGCATATCAGCTGACATCCCAGTTCTGTAATGCAAATGATAAGATTTGGGAAATTTCTCCTCTTCCTAGTTTCCTAATTAGAAACTAATAATTGCAAGCTTTTTAATTATGATCTTTAAGCATATTATAAATAAAACTCCGTAATTTTTTTATTTTAAAATTTATCAATATATGTCCAGTTTTTTTTCAATTAAGTTATTACTTTTTACTGCGGCAAAGTCATTAAAAAATATTTCAGGTAGTCTCTTCTAACGAAAGTACCGAGGGTTATTAACGTTGGATTACTTACCATTGCTTACCCCTTTTATATGTACGCAAGTGATATATATATATATATATATATATATATATATATATATATATATATATATATATATATATATATATATATATATATATATATATATATATATATATATATATATATATATATATATATATATATATATATATATATATATATATATTGCCGCTTAAAGCCTTTTCTGTCAAAGACTCTGTTGCTGAATGGTCAACGCACCGGACTGCTGAGCAAGAGGTCCCCGGTTCGAAGCTCTACATTATTTTAATTTAATTTAATTTAATTCTATTTCTGTTAGTTCTAGAAGTTGATAGAACATTCTTTAATTTCCTGGAACGGCGTTCCAGAATATTCTGTTGATGGATAAAAGAGAAAGTAGCTCAACCTGTGAGTTCAGTTCTGAGTTCTATCAGCTAAGTGTTGTGTGCTAATAAACAGCGTTGTATTTCCTCTACGTGTGTGTTCAATCCATACGACTACCATCTACGCGACAATATATATATATATATATATATATATATATATATATATATAATAACACCCCACTAATATTAATTGTCCTATATCTAACGCTTATCTTGATTTTTCCTCAATAAGGCCCAGCCCTATTGCAAAAACGAAATCGAAAATCGAAATAACCTAGTATTCTCTTTAACGCATGCACGGGAAAGTTATTTTTAGACTTCCGTGATCTCGATGCCCCTTCGAAGAAGTACCACGTTATCTGGGTGAACCAATAAAAAGAATTCTAAGCCTAGCGGCAAAATCAGAAGTTACTCAGCATAAAAAGGTGAGACGGAGCATTTTCGCGCTCTCTTCGTACTTGGCGTTGTTTCATTACTTCCTTTCTCGCTGTCCGAGTACTGCTTCAAAATACACTGCTGGCCACTGTAAATGCAACACCCTGAAGGAAACATGCAAATAACATGAAATTTACAACATGCATTAGCGGAGGTGAGATATGCAAATGATTAGAATTTCAGCGCACACGCACATCACGCGCGCCTGTGGCTCCACTTCAAAGCGCTATTTAAGGCTTGGAGATTTCGACGATTTCAAGGTCGTGAATTGTGTTTTTCTTGTGGTTTTTTTCAAAAAAAGATCAATTATGCCTCGTCGAAAACAGCGATCATCTTTTGATCATGTATCCGAGTTCGACAGAGGAAGGATAGTGGCCTACCGAGATTGAGGATTATCTTTCAGGGAAATCGGTAGTCGTGTTGGACGAAACCAAACAACTGTAATGATGATATGTGATCGTTGGATGCAGGAGGGTACGACGGACCGGCGTGTTCGATCATATCCACCTCAGCGCACCCCTTCACGTGATGACAGGCAAATTGTGCGCATGGCAGTGACGGATCGCTCAGTTGCATCACGAACCATAGCACAGCACATGCAGTCTGTTACGCATCATCCAGTGTCTGCGCGTACCATTCGACGCCGTTTACAGCAGAGTGGTCTGTCCGCAAGACGTCCATTGCTTTGTCTACCGTTGACGCAGAACCACAGACGTCTCCGTCGCCAATGGTGCGATGACAGAAGGATGTGGACGGCAGAATGGAATGAAATTGTCTTTACTGGCGAGTCACGCTTCTGTCTGCAACACCATGATGGTCACATTCGAGTCTGGAGACACCGTGAAGAGAGGATGTTGAACAGCTGCGTTATGCACCGCCACACTGGTCCTGCACCGGGTATTATGGTATGCGGCGGTATTGGATATCACTCTCGCACACCTATAGTACGCATTGCCGGTACTTTAAACAGCCAGCGCTACATCTCCGAGGTATTGGAACCAGTTGTCCGTCCTTACCTGCAGGGCTTGCCCACAGCCATATTTCAACAGGATAATGCGAGACCACACGTGGCACGCATTGCACAACGGTTCTTCGTCAATCGCCAGATTCAATTGCTTTCCTGGCCGCCTCGCTCTCCGGATCTTTCGCCGATAGAAAACATGTGGTCCGTGGTTGCTCTACGATTGACCCAGATTCCATCCCCATCTGCCACAGCGGATCAACTTTGACAACGTGTGGAAGCTGCTTGGTCTGCTGTACCCCAAGAACTCATCCAAAGTCTCTTTGAATCAATGCCGAGGCGTGTGGCAGCGGTGATCTCCAACAATGCCGGTTACTCTGCCTACTGATTTTGGCAGGAAACACACTTCACAGAAGCCTATAAATTTGATCATTTGATACTTGGTCAATATGTTATCTACAAAATAAATTTTGTTGTGCTATCTCTTGTCTTTCTTGGTGTTGCAATTTGGGTGGCCACTAGTGTATATTAGGATGGAGTCGTATTCGATACTCAAGTCTAGGCAGCTATGGGCTGTCCGTTAACGTTATTGTCAAACATCATGTCGTCAGCTCGTGCCAACGCGTTCAACTATGTATAGCTGTGTATCTTCTCTGATGTCTGGAAGTTTGGTTCCCTGGAATAAAATATTTCAAGTGTTCATCGTGTTCCTGTTCTTTCTTCAAGTGTTTATATGTGAATCCATCTCCTGTACTGGTCTATTAGAAGAATTACGTCTACATTGTCGTGTATTGTGTACTCTACAAAGTTAAAGTTATTCGTACGTCAAGTACCCGATTTTCGTTATATATATACATATTTAATGTAAGAGAAATAATGTATTCTAGATTTTGTTCGTAAAAGACATGGTACACGTTCCCGCGGGACGAGTTCCTGTTGCAAATGAAGATTACCAGGCAGTAGTGGTCCAAATTCTCGCCTTTGCGATAGGTTGTTCAGTAACTTGCTAAGGAAACAAGGCTACATAAGTTCTGATAACACTCCCGTAGTGACGTGCCATTGCACGGCTGTCCCATAAACACAAAAAGCAACAAAATTAGGTATAATCTTGTTTCAGGCCAAATAATATGGCAATGACTTTCAGATCACCGGAAATTTGCCACTTAAACTTGTCATAGTTTACTGTGCATAACAATTGCTTCATGTTCTCATACGTTTCTTTTACGTAAGCTCTGTAACCAATCGGAACAGATGGAAACATATTTGCATTATGTAGACAGACAGCTTTTAGACTTTGATAAATCGATGAAAAGTCTCCATTCACCAATTTCGTAGTAAATTTTCATACCTGCCATGAGACCGTCTATGTTACTACAAAATACCAAATTATTTTCACTGTTGAAACACTGAAGGAAGGGAGTATGGCGGTAACGGAACGCAGTCACATTTACCGTCTGGTCTAGACAATTCCATTGCTGCAGTTTAGACGCCAACATTTCGGCTTTACCTTTAGGTAATTGTAGATCTGTTACAAGATAATGCAACTCACAATGTATGATTTTATGTTGCTGTGTGTTTTCGTAAGGGGATCACGTCATGTTTTTTACCATCCGCGGAATTTCGAGAGCAATATCGGGATGGCTCAAAGGAAATGCTTATCATTAACTGATACCCCCCCCCTCCTCATATATCGAAAACTAGAACTAATCGGGGATTTTCATGGTCGTTTCGTGATCAGCGTCGTCGATTTAGTACAGAACAACTCATTTTATTCCTGTTACATTTTCACTGTTGGCTAGTGTAATACAATAAAAATGTTACATTCACATAGCCTGAAGTTTACGGCACCTTGCAACAGGATTCATTTTGGTATTCCATCAGAATAGAGTGCCCATTGGCACACTTCTTGGCGCGACTGCGGCACATACGTACATACGCACATACATACGTACATACACACATACATACATACATACATGCATACATACATATTGGCACCTTATCGCCAGTTTGGAGGGGGTACCCTGTTCTGTTGTGAAACCGTCATTATATAAATTTCGCCCACCAAAGGAATTTAGGAGCGTTTAAAATACACTATACAAGATTTTTTCAAAGAATAATTTCAATTTCAAAATATAATTTTCATTTCTTTAAAAAAAAGCGAAAAATTCCCCAAGGTGTGATATTTCTTTTTCTATTACGGAGTACAGATTTTTAAAAAAATCTTCAAATCCAAGTCGGCAATCCTTGAACACATTTTCTTCATAGTTAAACATTGAGCTGAATGAATCCAATAGGGTAAGTACATAGCAACCTTAATTCATACGTAAAAGGACTGTGATTTAAATAATAATTTTACTAGTAGCATTCGTGGAGAAAATATGTTTCTTAAATCTGAAAGAAAGACCGAAGAAAAATCATTATTCACAGGGAAGAAAAATCATGTTCAAATTCTACTTCCTTTTTTTGTGAATCATAGTCATCGGCGCTCTTTAATAATTTGAAATCTTTTGTTCTGCAATCAGATTTCACTTGCTGTTCGTTAGGAGAAGCGAACGATATATGTTGTTCGATAGAATACTAATCAGGAATTTCTTCTCGCATTTTTCCGTCCCTCTCAAATAATTTTGCATGCATTTTATTCCATTCTTTATGCCAGCCTTACGGCACGTATTTATGAACTTCGATATTTTCGTGTCTGTGAGTAGAATAATCTTTTGGAATTTATACAATCTTTTTTGAAATGGGCAAATTTTTAGGAGTCTAAATTTTTATATCCTAGGAAGAGAAAACAAATAAAGATTGAATTTTGTAATGTAGAATTAAAAGAGTTATTAAGGTGTGATTATATCGATTTTATAAAAACTATAGTGTGGAGCTCTCTGAAAATTGTAAACTATTCAATAACTTTCTAATAAATTATTGAACATTGTAGCTTGTTTAAACATCATGTTGTAATCACCTTCACATTCTATCATTCAATAATTTTTATTGCATTATATTAATTTAGAGACGTGAAAGACAAAACTAAAGATAGAATAGAGAATTCTATAATGCTTTAAAATAAATTATTGAAAACTTTCAAACAAATTATTGAATAGTAGAGTTTGTTTAAACAACATATTTTAATCACCTTCACATTCTATCATTCAAAATTTTTTATTGCATTATATTACTTTAGGGACATGAAAGAAAAAACTAAAGACAGATAGAATACAGAATTCTGTAATTCTTTCAAATAAATTATTGAATATTAGAGCTTGTTTAAAAAACATATTTTAATCACCTTCAGAGTGTATCATTCAACAATTTTTATTACATTTTATAACTTTAGAGAAATGAAAACAAAAACTAAAGATAGATAGAATACATAATTTTGTAATTCTTTGAAATAAATTATTGAAAACTCTCAAACAAATTATTGAATAGTACACCTTGTAAGGTATACACAAGATTCGATTCACAAGAATCGAACTTTTGAGTGAATTAAAGAAGCTGCTTTAGATATGCTAATTTTGGCATACGCGCTTAGTATAAATACCACGCAGCGTCATTAATGAAAAAGGAAAAAGGGAGTTGTTGTTAAGGTTGAAAAAGGTGTTATCCTGCGCTAGTGCTTTATGGGCCAGAAGTTTACGTGGCAGTACTGCTGGTTTGACTTACTGTTCGTGAGTATAAAATTATATTGTTCTTGAAAGCTGTATTTACATTCCGTACAAGTAGTACACATGCTTATTGCTGTAAAAGCCAATTATATGTGCAGCGAATTCAATAAACATTATTTCATGTATAAACTGTGTTTGTATATAATTCAAATAGAGTGCTACTTCAAATTATATACACCCAAGTCTGGGTAGAAGTGAGCATAGATTCTCTATACTGGCGCCCGGAAAATATATATACCCTGGTAGTTAGCGTTACATTTGTAACGAACAACATAATTGAAATTAAAAACTGTGTACTGTGTACTTATATTGATAAAATTGTTGCAAGTACTTATATACTATTTAAAAAATGAGTGTTGTAGAACAAAATCCTGCTGGAAATTTTCCTCGGGTAATTATGGTTCAGCAAATTGCGCCATTCGAAGCCACCTTCAATGGCGACCCCTCAAGCCAATTCCTAAAGAAAATTGAGCATTACTTTCAGCAACAATGCACCCCAGAGGGGGATAAACTTAAAATTGCTCTAGCCGCTTTAAGAGGTAGTGCATATCAGTGGTACACGTGTATGAAAAGCAGTAATCTGATTTTTGACTATTTGTCATTCAAGCAACAGTTTCTTAGTGTTTTTCCAAAGACCTTTAATCAAAGTGAAATTGAAGCGGAAATTTATTCGCTAAGGCAACGTGAAGGTCAGTCTGCATTAGATTTTGCTACGGAAAAGATTTCCAAGTGTGAGGAATATTTAGAAGAGTTGACGGAAGCGATAATCTTAAAAATAGTTATCCAACGTTTGAAGCCAAGTGTTCAAGATTTTTTAGATAATCAAACAATTACAAGCAAGGTTACCCTCCTTCAAGCTTTAGCTAAATATGACAATAGACATTTCTTCGCTACCCCTCACCGTCATTCAGGTACGAGAAGTTTTATACAGCCGCGCCAAAATTTTTCGCGAGTTTCAAACCAGCAGCGTAAGCAGTACCGCAGGCAAAATAATAGAAGCGCACGGCGTTATAATGAAATTAGTGCACTTAAAGAAAATAATAGGGAAGCACCTTACTTGCACTGGCAAGTTGATTCACATGATATGGTTCAACCTGTTGAAACTGTTTGGTCAAATGTATTATTTTGTCCGAGCAGTAATCATTATTTTGAGAATAGTGAAAGTCAGGGTATTTTTTTGGCTTATAAAGAAAGTGAGTCTAGCTGGAATGATGAGGTAATTCCAGTACAAATGTCTGAAAATAGTGCCGATAATAATGCTAGTGGTTTAGAAAATAAATCATCTGACACTTCTATTAATGCTATACCTGATATTATTAATGCTATACCTGATATTATTGATGCTATACCTGATATTTTAGATGATATTCACACATCTGTTAATGAAGGAAATTTAGTAGATGACGAAGTATGCGTTACGGAAGTTAGTGAATACTTATTAGTTGACGACAATAAAAATTCTTTAAACGATAGTAGGAACTTGCTAGGTGATGATATTATTTCAAGTTTCCAGCCGAATGAGGATTGTGTAGGCCAGGTTGATAATATGGTTTTAAATAAAGTACATGAAAACCAGACTGAGAATCAGGATGAAAAGTTGACACAGAGTTATACTATAGGTAGTTTAGCTGATGCTTCGGAAGTTATAGAGAAAGTTTGCAATAAAACGCACGAGTACGAAAAGCTTAATCTTCCTAAAACTGAAGCAGTGTTAAAGAATTTAAATGATAACGATTCTGATGTCGCAAGTTTCAAAGAAACTTTTTTGTCAAAAGAGGATAAAACTAAAGTTAAGGGGGATAAAAAACGTGAAAAAGAGCCTTCAGGTTCCAGCATTAAAACTGCTAATACTGAAGTAATTAAGGCGGTAAACAAGAAGTCGTATAAGCACAAATACGAAAAGCAGAGTCAGGTTGTTGAAAAAATAGAATCTGCATTAAAATTTAATACCGATACAAGCAAAAGTACGAAGAAAGGTAAAGTGTGCACTACAAAAACTCCATCAAAGGAGGAATGCGTCGCTGATAAGGTACACAAGGTTGTAAAAAGGAAGAATGACAATTTTAAAGCTCCTTTGCATAAGCACAGGGAACGCAAGATATCAGCCTCCCAGCAAGGTTGGCCTCCTCCCAAGAGACCTCCTGTCCATCGTCAAGCCGGACCAGCGCCTCAGGACCAACGAACTGCTGCACGAAGGATGCCCACACGGTCAACGAACCCCTTTACTAGGACTGCGACCATCAAGAGAGGTTCAGCGGATTGGACAAACTGGTGCAGTGAAGTTGCTGCATTCATGAGGAACAAGTCTTGTATCAATTCTCTTATTCTAACTCCCACCCTTTAATAAAACCGAACCAAATTGGTTTGAAGTTCCCCATTGTATATACTGTGTAAACATTTTGAGGGGAAGGAGTGAGCCACTGAAAAAAAAAAACGGTATACTGTTTTATAAATTTTTGAAGGGGACATGTAGTGAAAAAAAATACATACTAACTACAGATAACAAACAACTAACATACTAACTTCGCAAATCATAACACATGTACATTATAAATTGGGGGAGAGCAGATACAGTCAAGAAATGTCATGCTGTGCAATTATGTTGTCACTTTTAATTAAAATAGATATTTTAGGGCGCAGTTGGCCAGCCCAGTATCCGCAACTCTGCAAATCCACTGTGTAATGGTGTCACCTGGACCCTTCGGGGTTAGTTTTGTAAAATGGTAGTGGCGTTTTTCCCCCACACAACGTGTGGAAGGTTTTTTGGCTTTGCCACCCATTATGTAAAAAGTCAGACCAGCACGCGTCTTCAATTAGTTAACTGAAGCCGTTCAGACCTCAGTTACCTAATTTTTTTTTTTCGAGGGAGGCCAGTGTAAGGTATACACAAGATTCGATTCACAAGAATCGAACTTTTGAGTGAATTAAAGAAGCTGCTTTAGATATGCTAATTTTGGCATACGCGCTTAGTATAAATACCACGCAGCGTCATTAATGAAAAAGGAAAAAGGGAGTTGTTGTTAAGGTTGAAAAAGGTGTTATCCTGCGCTAGTGCTTTACGGGCCAGAAGTTTACGTGGCAGTACTGCTGGTTTGACTTACTGTTCGTGAGTATAAAATTATATTGTTCTTGAAAGCTGTATTTACATTCCGTACAAGTAGTACACATGCTTATTGCTGTAAAAGCCAATTATATGTGCAGCGAATTCAATAAACATTATTTCATGTATAAACTGTGTTTGTATATAATTCAAATAGAGTGCTACTTCAAATTATATACACCCAAGTCTGGGTAGAAGTGAGCATAGATTCTCTATAACCTTGTTTAAACAACATATTTTAATCACCTTCAGAGTGTATAATTCAACAATTTTTATTGCCTTTTATAACTTTAAAGATACGAACGAAAAAACTAAAGATATATATAAAAATAAGAAAAATATGAAGGCAAAAGAAGATCTGTATTTTTTAAACTGTTGAATAAGTTTCTAGTAAAATATTGAATTACAGACCTTATTTAAGCAATGTGTTTAAATCATATTTGCATGCTATAATTCTGCAAATTCTACTGTGTTAGTTTCACAGAGATAAAGACAAAACTAAAGATACATAAAATGAAGCCATGAAAACGAAAAAGAAATAAATCATGATTCAGGAATAAATTAAAAAAATAAGAAAAATAAATTTAAAAAATTCTTTCACTGTATCGATTAAACTACGCAGCAAATGATGGAATCTGCAAATTATTGCAATATCACCAATTAATTTTCACATCCTATCACTGCGTGGTTTTATGCTTTTAACTCCAAAATTCTGGTTACGCAAATTAGTAAATTAGTAGCGAATATTATTGAAATACTTTGTAATCCTCATCGTACATCGTATCAATATACGAGTTTTGATATATATATATACACTGAAGTGCCACTGAATTAGGAATACCTACCTAGTAAGAAGTTGGGCCTCCTCTGGCCTTGATAACGGCTGCCACATGACGAGGCTTAGATTCAACAAGTTTCTGGAAACGTTCCACGGGAATGGCTTGCCAAATATTGGCTAAAGCTGTCCATAATTCAGTAAGATTCTTTGGTGCTGTGTGATGGCCTTTCACGCTTTGTTCCAAAACATCCCAAAGATGCTCAATAGGATTTAAGTCTGGGCTTCTAGGTGGCCAATTCATGACAGAGAATTCAGAGGAATGCTCATCCAACCAGCCAGTATCCAACCGGGACTTGTGAGAGGTACAGTTGTCTTGCTGGAAAACTCCATTACCGTGCGGATGACAGAAGATCATAAACGGATGGAGGTGATCACCCAGCAAATCTACGTACCGAATTGCATTGAGGGAGGTTTGTACACGCACAAAAGATCCCAAACTGTGCCACTAAAAGACACCCCAGACCATGATTGAGCCACCATGCCCTTGTACATTTCCAGCCAGGCATGCAGGATCCATGGCTTCATGAGCCGGACGCCATATTCTCAGCCTCCCGTCGGCGTTAAGTAGTCGGAATCGAGACTTATCACTCCATGATACTCGTTTCCAGTCCTCTACACTCCAGTCTCTGTGCTCTCTTGCCCAGGCAAGACGTGCAGCCCGATGGCGAGTATAGAGCAATGGTACTCTCGTAGGTCGACGGCTTCCGAAACCCATACGATGAAGCGAGCGTTTCACAGTCCGTTTACTGACTTTACGACTGGCACCGTCATTAAACTGGGTGGTAATTTGAGCTAATGTTTGGCTTCGCTGGCTACGTACAATACGCCTGAGCCGTCTCTCACCACACACTGTTAAGGCTAATCGTCCTTTGCAGTTTGCACGATCGCTAGTTTTTTTTCAACCATCCATGTATTCTTGGTATACTCTTGTCACTGTCGACCTTGAAAATCCTAGCTGTCTGACGATTTCGGAAATTGAATGGCCCATGCGTCGCGCACCTACGATTTGTCCGCGATCGAAGGCGTCTAAATCAGGCAGTTTACCCATACTGGCAATTCCAACAACTAATTCAGAACAACCACAGTACGCGCTATATATGCAGTTACCACAGCGCCCTCACTTCCGCATACATGATGCCCAGCGCTACACAATTTGCATAGGCTTTGCTATTCCTAATTCAGTGGCACAGTATGATATATATATATATATATATATATATATATATATCAACAGTTAACACTCGATAGAAATTATATATTTAGGATAACTGTTCAGGTAACACTGTTTTCGCCGTACCTAAACACATAAGAAGACACTAAAGAGGGAAAAAAAGTCAGTAGATTGAGAAACAGTAAAAACATCAAAATTATAAGAAACAATTTAACAAATCTCATCATAATATATATATATATATATATATATATATATATATATATATATATATATATATATGAATATTGAGGAACCTAGTGGATATACGACAGTAATTAGCGTAACTTGATGAATAACACTTCTGAACTTGAATAACGGACAGTTCACATTAACACTCTGTTATCCGATAGCCAAAGCTTGTTTCAACATCTATGTAATTTGATACTCGTAGGCGTCAAAACCAGGCTCTCTGTCCTATACAAGCTAAAAATAATTTCATAGCACCATGATATCCATCTACAGTGGATTCCATCTCATGTAGACTTTTATGGAAATGAATTAGTTTTCAAACTAGCAACTGAAGGTTGTAGTCATCTAACCCTTTCCTCTTCCGCTCCTACCTTCCTGAAATTATATTACATGACAAAATCACAAAATATGGTGAACTGGAAGGAGCTTCCCATCCTTCATTGGTACTTAGGTAATAGGCCGGGTTTGGCTTTAATCGTTGAATTAGACAGAGGCTCCAGGACTACTCTCACGACATGCCAGTGGTCATATCAAGATACTCTTGTTCTGTGACAGCAGAAAGATCTTCCCCACTGGCAGCAAATATCAAATTCACCAGGCCTCCGCCGAGAACGGTTTAAGATGTTTGAGCTTATATAAAACATATAGTTATTCCGATAAATATCTTTTGAAGTACTTTTTCAAACACAAAAAAATTATTAATTTATATATATAAAACAGTTCCGTAACTGATTGACTGACTGACTGACTGACAGATAACGCACAGACCAAACCGCTGGACCTAAAGTGTTGCAATTTTGCATGGCGATAATTCTTATAGTGTAGGGGTGCACTAAGAAACATTTTTGAAAAATTCGTAGAATTTTTTTAAATTAAATTTTTGAGCTGTTTTTGTAACATTCTGTAAATTTTGCATTGTATATGATAATTTGAGGGTTATAAAATTTATATCACTGGAAAGATCGTAAAAATTCCTTTAAAGTGAAATCTTTTTCGAATCTTTACCTCCATTTTTTGATTTTTGGGGAATTTTTAAAGATTCATTTTTAGAATTTAATTTATTAAATGCTGATCACGCGATTTCTTTACTTTTTGTGCTACATTAAAGTAATTTTGCTTCGAGTGCATAACAATGAAATAAATTGACATTTTTTTCTTGCTAATGCGGCAGATGATTGGACATTATACGAAAAATATTAAAATACAGTAAAAGAAATGTCCCTCAAACTGTACTATATTAACAGTACTATATTTTTTAGTATGTTCTATTAGATTTCATTTGAACATTTTCTTCTACATTATTTTGTCTATAAAAATATCCGTTACGATATTTTTATAAATATATATTTTTCTTGGCATTAATTGCATACATTGGCCGTTGAATTTAATTTGAATGTACTCCGTAGCGAAGCACGGGTATTCAGCTAATTTTACTATAAAACAAATACTATTTATTAGTTAAAACCTTATAATTTTCCTTTTTATTACTTAGAAGCTATCTATTGATGTCAATATAGAATATAATATCAATACTGTATATTGATATCAACATATATCTTCTAAATAATAAAAAGAAAATTTTAAGGTTTTAACTAATAAATAGTATTCGCTGTCCGTTACTGCTGCTTCGGCCAAGCAGCAGTAAGTAAGATAGTCTTTATGATCGACTTCAGATATTTCACATATCCAATATAAAATTATTTTGTAAATTTTCACCATAATTTTTATCAAAATAAGTCTTTTCCAATTTTATTTACCCAAACAAATTCATGTGAATGGAATTCAGTTTCTGAAATGTTGGTTAAATAAAAGGAATATTTACGGATGTAGGAAATATTTCTTAACAATACAATGCGAAATAGAAAGAGGAGTTTTATAGAAGTGGAAACAGGTAAGTCTCTTGACAACGGAATTGCATTAACTCGAGCTCAATTATCAAACTCGGCGATATGAAGATAAAGTTGAGACTTCAATGCTGTCATCTCTGAACTTCCAAATATGCATTTCCCATATTTAAGAGAATTTTTTTTTGGGATTGACGTAGGAATATCGACAAAATGACCTATGATATTTCACGTTATGTTATGGATGCATTAGCTCTACCTGTATATTTATCACAACTTTATTTTTACTATTTAGTGTGAAAAAAAAATATATATATATATATATATATATATATATAAATAAAGCAATTTTGTATCAGAACAACATGACTTCTTGGGACTTGTATAGCTAATACATATTTAAACTTTTTTTTTGTTGTTAAGAAATTTTAAGTATTATTTTTATATTTCTAAATGCTTCCCACAAATTTCAATTAACCTGCTCTTCTCTAAATAAATGCATTTATCTAATTTTGTAACAAATCTCTATATTATCTATTTTTTCATAAAATTGCATTTAATTTTGAGCAAAATCTGTCGTGTAGCACATAAAAGTCCTGTCAACGCAAGAAATACATATTTAACTTAACAGAGATTGTAATAGAGTTTTCAGAAGATCTCCGTTATCTGTTTCATGGATTATTAAACAGACTCAACATAACTGTCCCAAGATATGAATGTTGTTAAATCTATGAACCACTCAAAAAGATATTCTGTTTGTATTGCACGAAATACTAGATTTAATTCACCGGCGGTGAAATTCGGGGGATTGCTAGACAAACAGATAGGAAACTGTTACCTCCTATACGAATAGACCCTTTTTATCCTTTTAAGTTATAAGTCATATTAAAGTGTCCGTACACCTTTAAAACGGCATTTTTGATCAAAATATCGACTTTCCTCTTATACAATAATATCAAAGCCTAACATTTGATCTTTATAATTATGTTTGAATTATGCTTCTATGTCAACTAAAAGCCGAGTGACAGCAATTTTAACAACAGTTGTCAAATGAGTTAATAACCGGAATTATCTTTGTTATGAATATCGTTGTTATATTGTTATATTGTTTGTTATATTGTTATATTGTTTGTTATATTGTTATCTTTGTTATATTGTTTCTTTCATTGGTATGAATTGCAAGTAACAATGACTTTTAAGCAATTTATCTGTATATCAGTTCTTTAACTACTAAGGGAGCTTCTAAAAGAAACAAACTATTATCTTGAGAATACTCTATTCCCTGGAGAAAGTTATTTTCCTTCATTTTCCAATTTGTAAAACGATAATATATTTGTTTATTTTTGAGTTATTATCTTTTGAAGAAATGTCAAATTTGGACCCATATTTGCACCCATTTACCCTTTGAGGGGCTCCGTTTGCACAATGCAAACGCCTAAATCAAATCCTTTTTTCCCTTGCATTCAATGAATTCCAGTTAAAAGAGCAGTAAAATGGTTAGTACTGCCATCTGTTATGAGTTTAAAGAAGTAAAAACATTTTGCACCCTTTAATTGGAAATTTTTTCAAGATTCTTAGATTAAAAAAATCGGGGAAAAATCTGCACCGGGTAAACAGTGGAGTCGGTTGGCCCTGTAAGGATTAAAAGAAGTTAAATATCTTAAATTCTTTAATCTCCTGCAGATAATCCTTTAACTTCCTCTTACACAGAATACTCTTCATACTGTAAAGTTTTTAAAGTAAAAATCCCCCATCATGTGTGCTATAATCGTTGCAAATGCACAGATGCTACACAGGTGTTGCCTCATAGAGAATATCCATTATAAAGTATCAAACAAAAACACGTGGTTAGTATAGGCGAATATCCTCAAAATCAGGATTTGCCGCTTTGGAATAATGAGGCACATAATTTCATTACCAGATGAGTAATACTTGTATTAAATAATATTTTGTGGCAGCGAGTTGGCCCAGTTGGCAAGAGCAGCAGGCCAGTGATCTGAACATCCGTGGTTCGATGCCCGTCGCTGCAAATCCCCCGCCATGTTCTCTAATGATGGCCGAGACACGTAAAATAGATCGTGTTGCAATTTCCTCCAAGTTCTCAAATTTACCTCTGGAAATGCAGGGTCAAGTGTTCCGGTCTCGTCACTTGACTCGGTTTAAAATTACGAGACCGATGTTCTTCAAGGTCAAGTGAGACTTCAACCCTAGTGGTACATCGATTTAAAGTGAAACTACTTACTTCCCTTCGCCAAGGCCCTAGGATTTGAGGACCTAGGTCCTTTGGACTTGGTGTTGGTTTTTTCCTCCACCAAGGGGATTGGCAACAACAACAACATTATTTTAAATCCGACAAAGCATAAAAAAATATTTTCTATTAGTTTTCAGTTTTTACTGCAAAAGACTTTGTACTGAAAAGGAAATGTCTTGTGATAAAACTAAAGCGGAAAATAGTTAAGTACGTTTTTGTTAACAACTGTGAATTCACCATCATTTTTTTTTACAGTAATGAGCAAATATCTCTTATTTTATCGGTTATAAGTACAACAAAATAATCGATAAACCTTTAACAGTTAGAAATAACATAAAATGCTTTTCTCACCCAAGATGTGAAAGATTTTAATAAAAAAATTTAATTTATGTGTCTCAAGTAGTGTGATAGCTCAAACAAAAATATGTCTTTTTCCATACAGATTAAATCAATTCTCATTTTCACCATTTATATGTATTATATAAAGTGCCAACTTAAACAATAAAGCACAGACACTTCCTTTTTAGACTTTGAGAAAAAGTCAAAAAATCAATTGAAAATTTCTACAAATCATGGAACATTTTACATAATCCCTGATAACTCAATATATTGAGAAACCCGTTTATTCCCCAAACATTAATATATCGCAACTTTTAAAAATATAAATATCATACAGAAAATGGATAGCGATTGGTACATTTATGATAAAAATATAAAAACAGATTGCAAAAGCAGAAGAAATTTTGAAATATCGGAACCGTACTTGCCTAAAACATGCAAACAAACTACGAAATATTTCTAAAGTACTCAAACCATATAAAAAAATATGCTGTTTAAAGCTTTCAAAAGCATTGAGATTTATTTTATAAAATATGTCTTTTTAAACTTTCTGCTACTGAAAACTTTCAATACCGAAATGCCCATTTCACTTTACTATTCCAGAAATAAACTGATTGATCACAAGTATCTGAATATTGGTGTCAAACCGTTTCTTGAAAAACTTTGAATATTCTTTCATCTGTTTATATTATCAGTATTTTATTGAAATGAAACTCCTTTATCCGCGGTTTTATATCTAAACTTTATGCAATATTTATTTGAATCAATCGTTCATTCTTGCCGATATATATATATATATATATATATATATATATATATATTGATATTGTGATTCGCTCATAATTAATGTATTTTTTTATATCTAAAACCAAGGTTTTTTTTTTCAATTCGGAAACCAATTTTTCTAAAGGTTTACCCAATTTTTTGTTTTTGATTTTAAGCCGCTTGTCCGGAACACATTCCAGACCGAATCTACAGCAGGTATGAGCGGAAAGTGATGCTGCTCCGAATATCTGGAACACGATCTTAGAATGCAAGGTTTGGAGTACGACTTCGGAGTACAGGGCAGGTGCCACCAAAATTTTCATGCAGCATCCACGGTGGCAACCTCTGGTGTGCTCGTACCTCCTCGAACCCTTACTACCACACGGAAAGACTTTCCAGAACACGAATTTAACGTGTCCAAACACCTTGAAAACACTAAGGAATTCACTGGTTCTTGATCCGATCTAAGCATCCCCAGAACCGATTTCCGACTTATTATCCGCTACTGAAAACTCGAGTTATAAATGCACAGTAATATTCTTCCTTGTAAAGTAATATACTGCATTATTTCTATCTTATTGAGGAAAATTATGGTACAGTAGAAGCATGATTATTTTTCCATCTGTAGCGTCCTGTTACAAAAGTGAGATGAAGAATTACTGTTCGGATATTGAAATTAGTAGTGGAGATCTGAAGAATTAAAACGACCCTAGTTCATTAGATAGGTAGAATCATTTTGCAATCCACTGCTGCCATCTGTCGGATGAAAGAAGAAATTTTGATTCATGAAAAACTATATTTTATTTTGCAGAAAAACGACGCTTACGGTATAAATTGACTCTAAATTAAAGGTAAAGCTTTTTAAAGGCTTAGGTGAGGTTAAGAAAATATGAGGGAAAAAAACTGATATGAAAATTTTCGTTAAATGAGTTGATTCGAGTTTCTTCTTAAGAGGAGTTACTAATTTTGAATATCGATTTATGAATAAAAATAACGAATAAAAAAATGATCAAACAATCCCTCAAAACATAAACCGTCACATGAATGTGAGGTTGAATTATTATTCTTTTTCTTTTGATGACGTAAGCAATTGAGATGTAACACTGTTCTAGAAGAGGACCTAAGCTAGAAGAGTGTTACATCGCAAAATAGCTATATTTTCAGGACGAGATAAAGAAGAAATGAAATGGCTCTTCCTGAAAATATGGCTATTTTGAGATGTACCTCTCTTCTTGCAGAGGTGCGATCTTAAATCTAAAATGGGTGTTTTTGATATGAGACATATCGCCAATATGTGGATGTCTTAATTTAAAAAAGGGTGTTCATATACAGTGGTACCTTGACTTACGAGCTTAATTTGTTCCATGATAGAGCTCGTAACTCGAAATACTCGTATCTCGAATCAATTTTCCCCATTGAAGTGAATGGAAATGCCATTAATTAGTTCCTGGCTCCCCCCAAACACAGCAATTTTGGTTACATGTTTTTAAGGAAGAAAAATGTTCTTATAAATGACGATCGTTGTATAAAAACGCAATACAATAGAATGTACGGCAATAAACTTGTTTTATTAAGTGTAATGTACAACATTTACCTTGCAGATCAGACTTAAAGATGCTGATGAAAGAGAAGGAGAAAAGCTGAACTGAAAAGTTAAATCTTATTCGTTGATTTTTGATCCTTTCGCCACATTTTCCTCGCTTTCGATTTTATTACGAGCTACCTTCTTAAAGTGAGACTCGGAGGCTGAGCGATTGTTGCATCGTTCACTGGGATACAATGTCCAAATTCATCTATCTGAGAATCCGAAGATCGTTTTTTCAGAATTCGTAGAAGGACGGGAGCTTGCGATCCTAGGACCAGGGTCATCCCATCCCCTAGAACCCATGGCGAGTACCAGTGTGGGGGGAGGGAATTGAAGCTGCGAGAGAGGGAGGACGCTGTTCGGTTTCGGAGGGTGACTCAAGGGGTGACTCAAGGAGGGTCTGGGCAGAGCGAGCTGCCCCAGGTGATAATTGTTGACTGTTAATCTCTAGGTTTTAGACTGGATAGTAGTCTTAGAATAATATGTATACAATTGAATAATAATTGCACATAAAGATTGTAAAGATTATATGCTTCTCGTGTTCTCATTTGATGAGCACATTGCGTACGCTGCGCAAATTATTTGTGGGGTATCTGAAGCTTGCTCGTAACCCGAATTTTAGCTCGTAACTCGATGCAAAAAATTTGCCGATAGAATGCTCGTATCTCAAAAAACTCGTAAGTCGAGACACTCGGAAGTCGAGGTACCACTGTATATCTACATTTTTTGTTTTATTTGAAGGCCTTAATTGAATATTGACCCAACTCCATTTTTTACCATTTTTTATAAACTTGCTTTCTTGTTTGTGTGTGTGTTTGTCCAGTACAAATCTTGCAATGGAATTTTAACTAACTTCCCGACTAGCTAGACATTTGAAACTTTTAGAATAGCTCAGAACAAGATAGCTATGCATTTTTTAATAATTTTAGCCATCTTTAAGCAGATTCATTTTCATAAAATTCATTTTCAGTTAATTTTCTTTTGTAGACTGGTGCAGCCATCTATCATCCGGAACGGGAACGAAAAGTTAAACGCAAGTTAACTTTCAATGAACTATATTTTCTTTCAAGTTGATGGGATAATTGAACAATAGAATTTTACAAAAGTATTTATCAATACATAGAATTGTCAAATTTATATGATCCAACAGAAAATTTAAAAACATGGTGTGTAAAAAGTTCTTTTTTTCTTGTAATTATTATGAATTTCTTCATATAATAGATTAAACTATTATCGTTTTTTCTTTATTCGTTAAATATTTAGTATTTTGTCTCTGTCTCATTTTAGCGACTATTTTAATTCGGTGCCAGAGTCGCTTGCCTCCTCCTCTCAGCTATGGCAACGGCTCTCTATGCACCTGATTTTATGAAAGCATGATGCTAATTATTTGCGCTGATGCATAGAAAAAGAATTCCTACGCGAAAGGAAAAAAAATCGCTAGTTTTGTTCTGCAGATGAAAGTAAGTGCACCTGTGTCGAGATAGCCTTGTGGTAGCGGTCTGGCTTTTAGCACTCACAATGCTCGGATAGAATGTTCGGATAGTGCCCGACACGTGCGAGGAAATTCCCTCTTTACGGTCAGAGAGGGTGGGATAGAGTACTGTCCCTCAGATGTCAACCCTGGGGGTTCTCGATTAAAATTGAGGAGGCAACTAGGTAAGACGGACTCCGACCTTTGTGGTGTTATATAAACCGGAGTATTAGCAACAAGAACCTAAAGATTTAATAAATATTTAATAAATATTTACAAGATAAAAAGAACTTTTTATACACCATGTTTTTAAATTTTCTGTTGAATCATATAAACTTGACAATTCTATTTATTAATAAATACTTAAAAAATTTTTTTTTTATGAATTATCCCATCAACTTGAAGGAAAATGAAGTTAATTAGAAGTTAATTTGCGTTTCACATTTCGTTCCCGTCCTGGTCGATAGATGGCTGCACCAGTCTACAAAACAAAATTAATTGAAAATGAATTCAATGCTGCTTAAAGATGGCTAAACATATTAAAGGAATGCATTGTCATCGTGTTCTGAGCTATTCTAAAAGTTTCAAATGTCTAGCTAGTCGGGAAGTTTGTTAAAAATCGATTGTCAGATTTGTACTGGACAAACACACACATAAACAAGAAAGCGAGTTAAGAATGGTAAAAACGTGGTAAAAAGTTTATTGCTTTCTGATAGCCTGTATAAAAGTGAAATACCCATCAGTGGAGCACCCAGGGTCGGGGGGGGGATCAAGGGGCCCTCCGCCCAAATAAATAGAAATTGCATTATGAGTATTGAATTTGCATTTTTTATCCCTTCAACTCGCCCCCCTCCCCAAGATAAAATCCCGAGTGTGCCACTGATACCTATAAAAAATTATATACTTATAATTTATATGAGTACATATCATTACACATTTTTTTATTCTAATCAAGATATTTCAAGAAAAATCCATATTTTTCGTATTCAGTTTTTTCCCTCACAAGTGAAACATTATAATTCTGAATTTATTCCGAAGATTTTATGTGTTCCAAATAAATAATTTATTTATCAGGTGTTTATAAAGGCATTTGACGAAAAAAAAACCTAATTTTCCTATTTTTTTTAAATAAAACATACAGGACAATTTTTTAATAAAATATTACAAGTCATATGTTTCTTTGATGACTGTAAAGCTAAATACAAAATTTTATTGCTCTCTGACTATCCGTTCACTGTTGAACATCAAAATTATAAACCTATTTACTTCTCGTACATATTTTCGTGATTTACCTTCTTCAAATCGACGTATCTGAAAGGACTCATAAAGTATCACTATGGAATATTGAATCACATTCCTTTGGTTTATTGCCTAAAAATATATTCGGATATTAGATTTAGAAAAAAAAAAATCTTTAATAGTTTCGCTTTCGTAACATTTACTATAAAAAATAAAGATTTTATAAATAAAAATTTGTATAAGTAATATTTTCTGTTACAGTTCTTAAAAGCACATTATTTTAAAAAACAGTCTTATGCTCCAATAGGAAAAATAAAATCAGGTAATGTCTTCTAACGAAATTACTGCAGGTTATTAACGTAGGATTAGTTACCGTTGCTTACCCTTTTTTTTTACCCATTTTCGTAGTTTTCTGTTTAACTATTTACTGCTACTGGGTTTGGCGATCTGCCAAAATTATAACTCGAAACTGACTTTTTTTCTTTCCGGAGGACCGTTATTGAGGAACGTAATCCTACGTTAAAAAATATGCAAACATGTACAATGATTTTTATACATAAAGACACATTAACAAAAAATTAAACACCTCAGAAAATAGAAATCAAGAATTAAGCAACATTCTCTCCCGTAAGCTTTAAAATAATGTAAAACAGAATGAACTTTGAACACTAAAATTTCTGAAAGTAAACGAGTTTAGTCATTCATTCAGAAAATCGATGAATTATTACATTAAAAACAATGTAAAATTTTACATTTTACTCTGATTAAAAAATTTTTAAATTTTTTAGTGGTAATTTTTTAGTTTTAAATTTTTTGTTTTTATATTTCTTGCATAGTTTACTGGGTATGTGAAACCAATGTAACACGTTACATTTTACTCCGATTAAAACGATTTTCTTTTAATTTTTACATAGTTTATAGGGTAATATGTGAAATGATAAATAATGTATTCGTATATATTACCTTCTGTGTAAGAAACCTTTCAGAATATTTTCTGACTTGAGAGATTAGAGAAGATAAAATCCCCACCCACACACCTCAAAGAAGGACTTACCTTCTTCTTCATCGCTAACACTACAGCCTGTTACAGGCCAAGGCTGTCTCGCCAATTTTCCCCACCTAGCTCGTTCCCGTGCAATGGCCCTCTATCGGTTCCCTCCAATTGTTCTTAGGTCCTTTTCTACCTCATCCAACCACATGGATAGGGGTCTTCCTCTTCGTGGCCTTCCCTCCAAATTTGAAAAGGTGATTTTTTTGTGGGAAACGTGTCATCATATATGAATATGTGGCCTAGCCACCTAATGCGAGATGCTTTTGCCACCGTTAAGATGTCGGGTTCGCCATACTTTTATATATTTCTTGATTATAGGCGATTCTCCAAACGTCGTTTTGCATAATTGGACCAAAAATCTTCCTGAAAATTTTTCTTTCATAAATCAAAAAACGATATTTTTCTGTTCAGGTCCCAGCATTCACTCCCGTATAGGACAACAGATCTTATCAGGGTCTAATATAGACTTATTTTTTTTTAATGCTGATGAATTTGGATTTTAGTTGGTTCCTAAGGCCATAGAAACATCTATTAGCCATGGCTAGTCTGCTTTTAATTTCAATTTTTAGGTCATTGCAACTTGAGATCATTGTGTCCAGGTATTTAAATTGCTTTACATTCTCAAATGTGTAGGAAGGACTAACCAGTTAATGAATTTATTGTGTCCATATCCGGCGTAGACACAGGGGTATTTAATGGCACTTGTCAAGAATCCATCCACCCATCCTCAGTACTGAAACCCAACACGCTACCACTAGCCAACTGGATACCTATGGCCACCATTTTTTATAACACCGATATAATTGAGTCTTAATAACACTTTTATTTCTGCTTTATAAATTTCAATCTTTGTATTCTTTTGTTATACAACCCCTTAAAAATTATACCATTACAAAAAAAAACCTTTATACCAGTTCCAAAAGATTATTCTACTCACAGACAGAAAATATCAAAGTTTATAAATACGTGACTTTAGATCACTGCCACAAGGATGGAATAAAATGCATGCAAAATTATTTGCGTGGGAAGGAAACATGCGAGAAGAAATTTCTGATTAGTATTCCATCGTGCAACAGATATCATCCGTTTCTTTTAACGAACGGCAAGTGAAATCTGATTGCAAAAAACAAGGGATTTCAAATTATAGCGGCAATTTATAGCTTCAATTTATTAACGGCGATGAATATGACTCAGAAAAAAAGGGAAAGAGAACTTGAACATAATTTTTCTTCCGTGCGAATTATGATTTTTATTTAACCTTTCTCGCATATTATGGAAACATACTTTCTGCATGAATTGGACTGGTAAAACGAGAAAATAATTTTTAAATTAATCTACTTACTTATACATAAAGCTATTCCATCCGAAACCAGTCAATACAAAAATTATTAATGATTGGTGGAGAGTTCAAACTAATTTCGATATTTCGTCGAAATGCGGATTTATTTCCCTTGCAACTTCAGTGGTAGTTTCAATTGGGTTGAGTTACTATAATGCATGATTCTTAATAACTATTCCTCTTGATTATGTATTGCAGTTATTTTGAGCTGAAAACAAATATTTCAAAGTCATTATTTTATTATTTTCAGTCTTTTAAATATACTCCAAAAATTTTATTTCTTAGTTTCCCGGGGAGAGAAATTATTCCCATTGATTAACTATTCTGTCATTTTCTGTGTGCAATCTTGGTTTATTTGTGTTCAACAGTTATTTCAACATACCTTTATGCAAAAAAAATTATGACTGTTTTGCAGATGAAAATATTTGTATTGTGCTTGCTGTGTATTAACCCTATTGGAATTACTCACCTTAATGTTAACCTTTCTAGAAAATATGTCTAAGGATTACCTTCTTAGATTTAGAGGTTTTTTTTAATTGTTCTCCTTAATAAAGTAAAAAATTTTAAACCTGGGGGCATTTTTTATTTAAAAAAAATAAATATACATATATACATATATATACACATACATATACATATATATATACACATATATATATATATATATATATATATATATATATATATATATATATATATATATATATATATATATATATATATATATATATATATATATATATATATATATATATATATATATATATATATGTGTGTGTGTGTGTGTGTGTGTGTGTGTGTGTACATATAGACATAAGATATAAGCAACGGTAAGTAATTTTACGTTAATAACCCGCGGTCGTTTCGTTAGAAGAGACTACCTGATTTTTTTTATTTCTTTTAAAAACGCAAACATTTTAAAATTTCAAATATTTGGGCATAAACTATGGTATAGTTTGTTCCAAACGCTCATCATTTCATTTGGTGAACGTAATTTATAAAATGAATCCTGTTTCAAGGTACAGAAAAGTTCTGGCTATCTAAAAATGCCATTTTTATTTCATTAGCAGCATTTAATTAGCTGTGAATACTATTGACACATTTTCTCAATAGGTTACCATTCAGATGAGGGAATTCCATTAGGGTTAGTACACAGCATCCTTAACGATTCGGCCATTTTCTCTGTGCGTCCACGGTTTAGTTGTGTTCTGTCGCACCTCTCTATTCTCATTGACATCCTGAACTAAACATGCTGAGCGAAATTTTGAGATAGTACAGTGGTTGGCGTTCTGGGCTGACGCGCATTGAGCTTGGGTTCAAATCCTAAATAAGACTTGGTTGTTTCCATGTCGACCCCCCTCATTGGGAGCAATATTGGCTCACCTAAATGGAGCTCACATAATATAGTAGCCAGCAAAATTTCGTGGATATTCATGGGCCAATGTCAGAAGAAGTACCTAACGTCAGAAGACAAGTGTCTATCTTAAACTCACGGCGCAACAGTCCGATGTGGACAAGGGCCGGCGGTACCATCTCCGCTTTCGTAACCGTGGGCTTGGGGTGCCATACAGCATATGTCTCAGTCAGGTGGTCAAACCTGACGAGGGATCCCCAGAGTTTAGTTCCCAAGCATGCTTGGTCCTCATTTTATCGACCCACTGAAGGTTTGAAAGGCTGAGTCGACCTACCCAGTAACAGGGTTGAACCCTGGACCTGTGGGATGGCAGCGTGACGCTTTTAACCACTACGCCACAGGGATTACAAGTGTCTTTTTTATAAAATATTACAAGTCATATGTTTCTTTGATGACTGCAAAGCCAAATACAAAATTTTATTGGTCTTTGACTATCCGTTCACTGTTGAACATCAAAATTATAAACCTATTTACTTCTAGTACATATTTTCGTGATTTACCTTCTTCAAATCGACGTATCTGAAAGGACTCATAAAGTATCACTATGGAATATTGAATCACATTCCTTTGGTTTATTGCCTAAAAATATATTCGGATATTAGATTTAGAAAAAAAAAAAAAATCTTTAATAGTTTCGCTTTCGTAACATTTACTATAAAAAAATAAAGATTTTATAAATAAAAATTTGTATAAGTAATATTTTCTGTTACAGTTCTTAAAAGCACATTATTTTAAAAAACAGTCTTATGCTCCAATAGGAAAAATAAAATCAGGTAATGTCTTCTAACGAAATTACTGCAGGTTATTAAGTATCAACGATTAGTTATCGTTGCTTACCCTTTTTTTTTTACCCATTTTCGTAGTTTTCTGTTTAACTATTTACTGCTACTGGGTTTGGCGATCTGCCAAAATTATAACTCGAAACTGACTTTTTTTCTTTCCGGAGGACCGTTATTGAGGAACATAATCCTACGTTAAAAAATATGCAAACATGTACAATGATTTTTATACATAAAGACACATTAACAAAAATTTAAACACCTCAGAAAATAGAAATCAAGAATTAAGCAACATTCTCTCCCGTAAGCTTTAAAATAATGTAAAACAGAATGAACTTTGAACACTAAAATTTCTAAAAGTAAACGAGTTTAGTCATTCATTTAGAAAATCGATGAATTATTACATTAAAAACAATGTAAAATTTTACATTTTACTCTGATTAAAAATTTTTTAAATTTTTTAGACAGTTTATTGGGTATTTAAAAACCAGGTAACATGTTATATTATACTCTGATTAATATTTTAAAAATTTATTGCACAAATTATTGGGTATTTAAAAACAATATGTCATGTTATATTTTACTCTGATTAATTTTTTATTAAAATTTCTTATACAGTTTATTGATTATTTAAAAACAAAGTTAAATGTTATATTTTATTCCAATTAATTTTGTTTTTATATTTCTTGCATAGTTTACTGGGTATGTGAAACCAACGTAACACGTTACATTTTACTCCGATTAAAACGATTTTCTTTTAATTTTTACATAGTTTATAGGGTAATATGTGAAATGATAAATAATTTATTCGTATATATTACCTTCTGTGTAAGAAACCTTTCAGAATATTTTATGACTTGAGAGATTAGAGAAGATAAAAGTTACATTTCTGATCATAAAATAATTTCCACCAATATAAACAATGTAATAACAAAAATTCTAGGCTTGGAATAAGCAGAAATATGTATTTAGAAATTCTGTTAAGTGGTAAAAATAATAATAATAATAAACTTGAGTGAGCCAAAGAGTAAATTGCCGATAGATATCCAAGAATTTCATATAAATTCCGACCTTATAACCCGAGATAAAATATTTTTAATTAGTAAACTTTCCTTACCTCAATTCCCAAAACTCAATATAAAATCTATATTTCAAAGATGTCTTTCTTCAACATAACATACTGATAAACAGCATTTTCTAAAAATAAATGCTTAAGAGTCGTTGCATTTTCTGAGAATGAATAAACGTTCCTCATGGCGGTATTAATTTTGGACGCATGTTTCTTTTAACAGATACATTAACCACTCATAGAATGACAGCAGTTTATACAAGTATTAATTAATATAACAAGAATGAGAAGAAAATTAAAAAATAATATACCTAAATATGTTTGTAATGTTTTACACTTTACCGATGAAGTTAACAGAAAATATATCTGTTGTAAAGGACCCACAATTTGGACATTTTGAACTCCTTCCAACGTCATAGCCATTTTGTTTCTCCAACACGATTACGGGGCATAAAACGGCCATATTGGAAAAAGGAGGAACTGTACCAATTTTCCAAGAAAATTGGATGTCCGTTGAATTTCCTGGAATTTTTCCCCCGTCCTGAGGAATTCAGGGGGTACGATGTTTCTTGGAAAATTGGTGCAGACAACAATATCAGATTACGGTAATAGTAATATTATTAAAAAATAGTTTAGGAAAAGAGGAAAGTGATAAAAGAGTAGGCTTTATGGTACAGGAAATCACAGGAATATCACCTGAAATTTTATTTGATAAATCATTTTACGTTTAGCATAAATGTCCAAACCTTTATGTTATATTTGCTATTATTACTCTGTCTGAAAAATGTTACTTAAAGGAAATCTAACTAAAAAATATTTTTCATTTATATTCCTGTTTAGCGGAAGAAAATTGCGATGATCGATTCATTTTTAACACAAATTATTAATAATGCCGAGATGCGACTTTCTGATACTATACATTAAAAATACATGGCGCAATTCCAATTACGATCAAAGAGAAATTTATATTAAAAACCCTATTGATGTTCTTTTTATTCGATATAATAATTTATCATTTCTTTGATTAAATAACTGTTTTGAGAAAATATTTGATAATTCCTGTTAGTGTAGTGAGAGGTAATAGGTGCTCGTTCTCGTAATTAGATTTATTTAAGACGTATTTACAAACAATATGTTCGTAAATACGGCTTAAGTAAATCTGTCTCAAGAGAAACTCTTAAACGTGTTCTTAAGGGGACACACGACCCTTAAGTCGAGGAAATAAGGCATATTTTCATACTTTTTGACTCTTTGTAACTATTTTAATTTACTTCCAATTTTTCCAAATTTTATGTATATGATAAATTGATATATTTATTTTAATAAACACATTTTCATCTCACAAAATAATCTTAATTTTTTTTTAAAATTCTTTAGATATACCTCGTTTTTTAAGCATTTTTATTGTATACTGGCTTGCGCGAAGAACTATGAAATTAATTTTACACTTAAATGTATAATTCTTGTTTTATATTTAAGATAAGTAATTCAAAATAGAACTGAACATAAAACATTCAACATTAAAATATATTTAAAATTTTTTTAAAACTGCTCAAAATATACTTAAAATTTCCTTAAATTTTTGCATCAATTTATCCCTGAAAAAATAATAATATGTGCAGTGATTGCAATAACTGGTACGCAAGTTCATACGCAATAATATAACATAATTATGCAGTGATAAAAATTTCATGGAATTATGTTTCATAGTTTTTGAGATATCAGTTGCGGAATGATGCAAAATTACATTTTGAGAAAACTGAGTTTAAAATTTTTCTTACCATAATCTTGATCAGTAATTAAATATTTAGCATATCAATATCTCCGGAACTAAGCGGAATATTTTCATGCGGTTTGCTTTATTTTGTTGAGAAACGATCAGGCTTTAACATATATTTTTTTCCAAAAAATCGAATGTTTTAAAGATTTAAGGGTAGTGAGTCTCCTTATGTTACTTAAAACTATTCACAGGCTTCATGAGATTAAAAATGAAAGTTTTTCTAATTCACAAAAAAATAAATAATTATCCTTGATAGGTTCCTTAACATTACAGAAATGTTGCTGAAGTTTAGATAATCATCCCAGAAAATCGGAATATGCTGAAACGGACTACTCGATCTCAATTATTTTTGTAATGCGATAGACACTTGTCTTCCGACGGTAGGTACTTCTTCTGACATTGGCCCATGAATATCCACGAAATTTTGAGGGCTACTATATTATGTGAGCGCCATTTAGGTGAGCCAATATTGCTCCCAATGAGGGGGGTCGACATGGAAAAAACCAAGTCTTATTTAGGATTTGAACCCAAGCTCACAGCGTGGCAGCCCAGAAAGCTAACCACTGTACTATCTCAAAATTTCGTTCAGCATGTCAATGAGAATAGAGAGGTGTGACAGAACACAACCAAACCATGGAAACACAGAGAAAATGGCCGAATCGTTAACGCTGCTGTGTACAAACCCTATTGGATTCACTCATCTGAATGAAAACCTATTGAGAAAATGTGTCAACTGTAATTACAGCTACTTAAGTGCTGATAATGAAATACAAATGGCATTTTTAGATAGCCAGAAGTTTTTTGCACCTTGCAACAGGATTCATTTTATAAATTACGTTCACCCAAAGAAATGATGAGCGTTTAGAATAAACTATACCAGAGTTTATCCCCAAATATTTGAAATTTTAAAATATTTGCGTTTTTAAAATAAATAAAAAAAATCAGGTAGTCTCTTCTAACGAAACGACCGCGGGTTATTAACGTAGGATTACTTACCGTTGCTTATATCTTATGTATATATGTACACACACATATGTATATATATATATATATATATATATATATATATATATATATATTTGTATATATATGTTATATGTATATATGTGTGTTATATGTATGTGTATACTATATGTATATATGTATATTTCTTTTTATTTAATAAAAATTACCCCCAGGTTTAAAATTTCTTTCTCTATTAAGGAAAGCAATTTAAAAAAAAAACTCTAAATCTAAGTCGGTAATCCTTGGACAAATTTTCTAGATAGGTTAACATTAAGGTGAGTGATTCCAATAGGGTTAATACACAGCAAGCATAATACAAATATTTTCCTCTGCATAACAATCATAATTTTTTTTTTGCATAAAGGTATGTTGAAATAACTGGTGAACACAAATAAACCAAGATTGCACGCAGAAAATGACAGAATCGTTAAGCAATCAGAATAATTTCTCTAGTCTGGGAAACTAAGAAATAAAATTTTTCGAGTATATTTAAAAGACTGAAAATAATAAAATAATGACTTTGAAATATTTGTTTTCAGCTCAAAATAACTGCAATACATAATCAAGAGGAATAGGTATTAAGAATCATGCATTATAGTAACACAACCCAATTGAAACTACCACTGAAGTTGCAAGGGAAATAAATCCGCATTTCGACGAAATATCGAAATTAGTTTGAACTCTCCACCAATCATTAATAATTTTTGTATTGACTGGTTTCGGATGGAATAGCTTTATGTATAAGTAAGTAGAATAATATAAAAATTATTTTCTCGTTTTACCAATCCAATTCATGCAGAAAATATGTTTCCATAATATGCGAGAAAGGTTAAATAAAAATCATAATTCGCACGGAAGAAAAATTATGTTCAAGTTCTCTTTCCCTTTTTTTCTGAGTCATATTCATCGCCGTTAATAAATTGAAGCTATAAATTGCCGCTATAATTTGAAATCCCTTGTTTTTGCAATCAGATTTCACTTGCCGTTCGTTAAAAGAAGCGGATGATATCTGTTGCACGATGGAATACTAATCAGAAATTTCTTCTCGCATGTTTCCTTCCCACGCAAATAATTTTGCATGCATTTTATTCCATCTTTGTGGCAGTGATCTAAAGTCACGTATTTATAAACTTTGATATTTTCTGTCTGTGAGTAGAATAATCTTTTGGAACTGGTATAAAGGTTTTTTTAATGGTATAATTTTTAAGGGGTTGTATAACAAAAGAATACAAAGACTGAAATTTATAAAGAAGAAATAAAAGTGTTATTAAGACTCAATTATATCGGTGTTATAACACAAATATATAAACAACCCAACCTTTCGGTTATGCGTTTAAAAAAAAAGGGGGGGGGAACTTATGCTAATTGTGTAACACACAACGAAATAGAATATCTATGAAATCGGATAATGAACAGCCATAAGGGCCATAACTATTTTTCTTATGGCTCTTCTACAGTAATAATCATTATAAAACCTATTCTTATTCCAGATATCAATATTGGTAGGTAAGCTTCTGCGTATATTATTAAATTGACTGCATACTATCATACAGTGCTCCACCGATTGTTCAACACCACAAGAGCAAGTGCTACTTTTTCCGTGAAACCTGCTTTGATAACTACCAAATGACCCATGTCCAGTGATTGCTTGGTTTATGTAAAAATCTGCACTTAGCCTGTCAGGTTAGCCTGTTATATCGGTGTTATAAAAAAGGTGGCCATAGGTATCCAGTTGGCTAGTGGTAGCGTGTTGGGTTTCAGTACTGAGGATGGGTGGATGGATTCTTGACAAGTGCCATTAAATACCCCTGTATCTACGCCGGATATGGACGCGTTAAATTCATTAACTGGTAAGTCCTTCCTACACATTTTAGAATATAAAGCAATTTAAATACCTGGTCACAATGATCTCAAGTTGCAATAACCTAAAAATTGAAATTAAAAGCAGACTAGCCATGGCTAATAGATGTTTCTATGGCCTTAGGAACCAACTAAAATCCAAATTCATCAGCATTAAAACAAAAATAAGTCTATATTAGATACTGATAAGATCTGTTGCCCTATACGGGAGTGAATGCTGGGACCTGAACAGGGCAGAAGAAGGTCGTTTTTTAATTTTTGAAAGAAGAATTTTGAGGAAGATTTTTGTTCCAATTATGCAAAATGACGTTTGGAGAATCGCCTATAATCAAGAAATATAAAAAAAAGTATGGTGAACCCGACACCTTAAAGGTAGCAAAAACATCTCGCATTAGGTGGCTAGGCCACATATTCATATATGATGACACGTTTCTCACAAAAAAAAATCACATTTTCAAATTTGGAGGGAAGGCCACGAAGAGGAAGACCCCCAGCCATGTGGTTGGATAAGGTAAAAAAGGACCTATGAACAATTGGAGGGAACCGATGGAGGGCCATTGCACGGGAACGAGCTAGGTGGGGAAAATTGGCGAGACAGCCTTGGCCTGTAACAGGCTGTAGTGTTAGCGAAGAAGAAGGTAAGTCCTTCTTTGAGGTGTGTGGGTGGGGATTTTAAAGATCCCCCCCGATGTCACCCTTGGGGTAGCTTGATCAAAATTGAGGTGGCACCTGGCTAAGTTGAATTCTGACACTTGTGGTGTCATTATAAACCGGAGCCACAACCCTCAGACCGCTAGACCATATGGTTTAGTTTGGAGCGCTATGGTCAAATTTTTGCTACACGGGGGCTAATTAAACCTGGACCTACAGGCCTATTCCGAATGGCTACAAACATCCATGCCAACACTGGGACTTGAATCCACAGAATCTGAACTGAATGCCAGCGCCCTAGCCATTCGGCCATCGCCAGGCTAGCCTATATAGACCTGGTCTCGAATACATTCCAGCCAGTGGTTTTAAGCAATAACACAAAAAACAAAGGGCTGCTAAACAGATCACTTAAAACTTTAAACTACTAAATAACTTTCTAGTAGATTATTTAATTTGATAGATAGAATAATTGTAGATAAGCTAATTATAGTAATAGATAATTATAAAAATATAAATAGAATAATTAAGTAAAAAAAGTTATGAAGCAACCATGGTTTCAAAGAAGAAGAAATTTAATAAGTGTTTGATTATATTGTAACATATGCCGCAAGTAATGAAACAGGCTAATTAAATATCTCTAATTTATTTTCACATCATAGTACTCAGTGGCTTTAAGGCTGCTGTGTACTAAGGGACTCGTTCTTTATTGGATTCCCTTTGGATTCGATCATGTCATTGTTGACCTATGGAGAATTTTTTTCTACTATTTACAGCTACAGAAATGTTGGCAATCCAATAAAAATGGTATTTTCAGTTAGGCTAAACTTTTATGCACCTTGCAACACGATTGATTTCATAAATTTCGTCCACAAAGGAATTTGGCAGCGTTTAAAATCCATATCAGATTCTTTTCCCGAATAATTTAAATTTATAATATTATTTCCATTTAAAAAAAAGAAAAATGCCCAGAAGAGTAAAAAATCTTACCCTATTACGGAGTGCAAATAAAAAGAATGAAATTCAAGTCGGCAATCCTTGGATAAATATTCTCCATAGGTTAAGATTGAGGTAAACGAATCCAAAACGGTTATTACACAGCAGTCTTAAGCCAAAAATATCAGTTTTGCAAACTAGTAAATTATAATTATAACGCACGTTATTGCATTGGTTTCGAATCACTAGCGTATATGTTATGAACATATGCATTTTATTACACAGTTTGTTTCGTACCTAAATGAAAGAGCAGTTCCCTAAAACACAGAAAAAAATTGTAATAAAGCTATTAACATTAGAATAAAGCTTCTTAATATATATACAATAAATAATAAAGATAATAACAATAATATCTATAAAAATTATAATCTATTATAAACTATAACCCCATTAGGTATGATTTCCTGTAAAAACGACTTCTGATATCATGTAATTTCGTATCTTTCGAGCATAATTTACATGTAAATAGCTCATCTTTGTTCCTTTTTACAATTACCTCTTAGATAGCACGTACGAACAGAATTCAGTAGCTGAAAGATTTGGGAAATAAAATGCATATTTACTAAGAAAAGGAATATTTCTAACAATGCAATGCGAAACGGAGAAAGAAATTTCATGGAAGTGAAACAGCTAAGTCTCTTGACGACGGAATTGCATTAACTCGAGCTCAATCATCAAATTCGGCGATATGATGATGGAGTTGAGATTTCAGTGCTGTCATCTGCGAACTTCCAAATATGCATTTCTCATATTTTGGAGCATTTTTTTTGGATTCGCATTGGAATATCGGCAAAATGACCTATGATATTTCTCATTCTGTGCTGGTTATATTCATTTTACCTGAATATTTATCATAAATTTATCTTTGTTACCGAGTATATATATATATAATATTTATATATAAATGTATAAATATATATATATATATATATATATATATATATATATATATATATATATATATATATATATATATATACACACATACATACATATACTATATATATATATATATATATATATATACATATATATATATATATACATACATATATATATATATATATATATATATATATATATATATATATATATATATATATATATATATATATATAATTATGTAAAAGGTTTGTACAACTTACCTATCATCGTCATTTGTATTAGAGGCTCGAAGAATTATTACATTAAAAGCAATGTAATACATAGTCTTTTACTCTGATCATTTTACTCGAAGTATATAAGAGTCTTAAAATTTTATAAATATAAGGAGGGTGTTCCATTTTATGAAATGAAGTATGAAAGTTTGAAAATTACAAAAAAATTCTCTCCTACCATGTGTAATTTCCCCTAAAGCTGAACATATATATCACATTTTTCGCACATACTTTGCGGTATAGCATACTTTAAATATTTATTAAAAATGCATATAACAGAATAATAAAATATAAGCGAAAAAAGGAATTGATTGTCATTCTATAACATTAGTTTACAGCTTTACATACCGTAAATTAATAATAAATGTTTCACGAAAAATGTATTTTCAGTAAATATATGATAGACTTTCCGAGCTAACAAAACAGAGACGCGTCTCCAGGCTTGCATATTTGGTGCGGATTTAAATTTTGTTTTTATGGTTACAAACAAATTTAATGTTTTAAGTTTATATTTCTAAGCGTTTCTCTTAATCTTCAAACAATACTCTATACTTTAAACGATTACATTTATCTACTTGTATTTCATATTTCATAGTGATTTTATCGTGTTTGAAAAATTGCATTTGATTTTGAATAAACACTTTTGTATCGAGCATAAAAGCCCTGTCAACGCTAGGAATAAGAATTTATCTTAATATAGGTTAGGATGAAGTTTTCAGAACAAATCGGATATATGTTCCTTATAATATTAAACAGACTCACATAATTGTTCCATTATATGTATCAATAAATCTATGAACCACTCAAAAAAATTGTTTCCGCTTTTACTTCAAACAATGCCAGATTTATTTCGTTGCGGGTGAAACTGGGGTTTTCTGAACAGACCGGAAACTGTTATCTCCTTCTTAAAATGAAACAGGCTCTTTTAATCATTTCAAGTTATAAATCAGATTAAATCTACTAATCTTTCCAAATTTCTTTTAATTCCCTCTTATATTACAGATAAAGCCAGATTATTTATTTGATTGTGGGGGCAGAGAGGTGTTCTGAACAGCTGGGGTAATCGACTTTAAGTAATTTAACACTTTTATTCATTTTGAATTATAAATAAAATTAAATTTATTAACATTTCAAAAGCCATATAAATTCCCTTTTATATTATGTTCAAGGAGAGGTTGACTATTTATTTCATCGATAGTGCACATAGGATTTTCTGAACAGCTAGGGTTTTATCAACTTTTTAAGTAATAGAATAGTTTTAATCATTTTGAATTATAAATAAGATTAAATTTACTAACTTTTCAAAAACCATATAAATTCCCTTTTATATTACGCGCACGGAGAGGGTGACTGTTTATTTCGTTGTGGGTGCACGGCTTTCTGAACAGCTAGGGTTTTATCTACTTTTTATGTAATTGAACACTTATTTTGAATCATTTCACAATCATTTTGAATTATAAATAAGATCAAATTTATTAACTTTTCAAAAACCATATACATTCCCTTTTATATAATGCGCAAGGAGACGTTGATTATTTATTTCATTGTGGGTGCACATAGGATTTTCTGAACAGCTAGGGTTTTATCTACTTTTTAAGTAATAGAACAGTTTTAATCCTTTTGAATTAAAAATACGATTAAATTTATTAACTTCTCAAAACCCATATAAATCACCTTTTATATTTTGTGAAAGGAGAGGTTTACTATTTATTTCATTGTGGGTGCTCAGAGGGTTTTCTGAACAGCTAGGGCTTTATCTACATTTTAAGTAATTGAACAGTTTTAATCCTTTTGAATTATGAATAAGATTAAATTTATTAACTTTTCAAACACCATATAAATCCTCTTTTATATTTTGCTCAAGGAGAGGTTGACTATTTATTTCATTGTGGGTGCACATAGGGTTTTCAGAACAGCTAGTGTTTTATGTACTTTTTAAGTAATTGAACACTTTTAATCATTTTAAATTATAAATTAGATTAAAACTCTTAGCCTTTAAAAAACGTTTAAATTATCTCTTATTAGCAAGACGAGAGTGACCATTTATTTCATAATGGGTGCAAACAGGGTTTTCTGATGAGCTAAGATTTTATCTACTTTTAAAGTAATTGAACTCTTATAATCATTGTGAATTATAAATTACATTAAATCCGTTAACCTTCAAAAGCTATTTCAATTCTCATTTACATATATTATACGCAAGACGGAGAATGGTAATTTATTTCATTGTGGGAGCAAATAGCTTTTTATAAAATGATAGGGATTTGTTATCCACTTTTTACGACATAGAAAAAAATCTTATAAATGTTTTAACTTATATGCGAAGTTAAATGATTCTTTATAAAATTTTAAATTATTAAGGTATCCGAACACCTTTGTAGGTCATTTTGGGAATTTTTTTGATTTTTGACTTTTTATCTATTTTATATAATGGCATGTTGGTTAAAACTTGGGAAAATGCTTAAAAAATTTAGCAATCATTAAAAAAAAATTCAGTGGGGAAAACTGGATAAAACTGGTGAAAATTTGACATTTCCAGAAAACAGGATATCTCGAAAACAAAATAATATATTACCATAGTATAAATTGGAGAATGAAGAAAATAACTTTCTCTTTGGAGAATAGCGTGTTCTCAGGAGAATACTCTGTTTATATCAGAGTCTGTAGCAGTTTGTACAGAAAAATTACTTAATTTTTTTTTTTTTCTAGAGGTGGCACTTTTCGTGTAGTCACTTAAAATTCATTGTCACTTATAAAATGATAGGGAAAATGATAGGGAATGAAATTATACATATGTGAATAAAAATCTAAGCAATCTGCAATCATGACTTTATAGATAAAGTATGCAAAATATTAAGGCATTTTAAGCATAACGTTTTGTCAGGAAATATTGCGTAAAAAGAAATGATAAAAACATTAATTTTAAGAAAATGCTGGAAATGACTTTATAACACATTATCTCTTACTTTAAAAGTAACTATTTTTGCACTAAAATACCTCAAATTTATAAATTCAAACAGAATTAGAAAGATAATTGATTAGGCTTTAATGTCATTGCCAAAAAAAAAAAAACTTTTGACCAAAAATGCCATTTTAAAGATGTACGGATACCTTGACTTCTTATACAGAATACTGGTCATGTTTTATGGTTGTTAGTGTAGTAATTTTCCACTGATTTTGCGTAGGCTCGAATCATGACCAAAGTCGAAACATTGCAGACCTGTTCTCTCATAGAGAGTACCATTGGTCTACTGACAGGGTGTTCCCATTATAAAGTGGCTACCAAAATTTAGTGCTGTGTATGGACGAATATACAGTATTTTTTACAAACTCAAGATGGACTGGACGATTAAGACTCACCTCAGATTTATGGGAAGATTTTTAGAAAAGAATATTCATCATTTTGTTGGATATACACTGCTGGCCACCCAAATTGCAACACCAAGAAAGACAAGAGATATCACAACAAAATTTATTTTGTAGATAACATGATGACCAAGTATCAAATGATTAAATGTATAGACTTCTGTGAAGTGTGGTTCCTGCCAAAATCAGTAGCCAGAGCAGCCGCCATTGTTGGAGATCACCGCTGCCACACGCCTCGGCATTGATTCAAAGAGACTTTGGATGAGTTCTTGGGGTACAGCAGACCAAGCAGCTTCCACACGTTGCCAAAGTTGCTCTGCTGTGGCAGCTGGGGATGGAATCTGGGTCAATCGTAGAGCAACCATGGACCACATGTTTTCTATCGGCGAAAGATCCGGAGAGCGAGGCGGCCAGGGAAGCAATTCAATCTGGCGATTCACGAAGAACCGTTGGACAATGCGTGCCACGTGTGGTCGCGCATTATCCTGTTGAAATATGGCTGTGGACAAGCCCTGAAGGTAAGGAAGGACAACTGGCTCCAACACTTCGGAGATGTAGCGCTGGCTGTTTAAAGTACCGGCAATGCGTACTAGAGGTGTGCGAGAGTGATATCCAATACCGCCCCATACCATAATACCCGGTGCAGAACCAGTGTGGTGGTACATAACGCAGCTGTTCAGCATCCTCTCTTCACGGTGTCTCCAGACTCGATTGCGACCATCGTGGTGTTGCAGACAGAAGCGTGACTCGTCAGTAAAGACAATTTCATTCCATTCTGCCGTCCACATCCTTCTGTCATCGCACCATTGTCGGCGGAGACGTCTGTGGTTCTGCGTCAAGGGTAGACAAAGCAATGGACGTCTTGCAGACAGACCACTCTGCTGTAAACGGCGTCGAATGGTACGCGCAGACACTGGATGATGCGTTACAGACTGCATGTGCTGTCCTATGGTTCGTGATGTGACTGAGCGATCCGTCACTGCCATGCGCACAATTTGCCTGTCATCACGTGAAGTGGTGCGCTGAGGTGGATACGATCGAACACGCCGGTCCGTCGTACTCTCCTGCATCCGACGATCACATATCCGCATTACAGTTGTTTGGTTTCGTCCAACACAACTACCGATTTCCCTGAAAGATAATCCACAATCTCGGTAGGCCACTATCCTTCCTCTGTCGATCTCGGATACTTGATCAAAAGATGATAGCTGTTTTCGACGAGGCATAATTGATCGTTTTTTTTTAAACCACAAGAAAAAAACAATTGCCGAACTTGAAATCGTCGAAATCTCCAAGCCTTAAATAGCGCTTTGAAGTGGCGCCACGGGCGCGCGTGATGTGTGTCTGCGCTGAAATTCTAATCATTTGCATATCTCACCTCCGCTAATGCATGTTGTAAATTTCATGTTATTTGTATGTTTCCTTCAGGGTGTTGCATTTACAGTGGCCAGCAGTGTATTAAGGTATTTTCAATTTCTTACTTAATAAAGATTAAAATTATGTATAATAAAAATTATTTGTAATAAATATAATAAGCAATATGTAATATATGTAATAAATATGTATAATATATTTAATAAATACGCATAATATATGTAATAAATATGCATAATATATGTAATAAATATGCATAATATATGTAATAAATATGCATAATATATGTAATAAATATGTCTAACATGTGATAAATATGCATAATATATGTAATAATCTATTCCTTTTTTTTTAATTTTACCTTTGGACCATATTTTAAGTCAATTTTTTTATGTAAAAAGGTGCGTCTTAAAGTCCGAAAAATACGGTATAAGTCAAAATATTCTGGATGAAGACTTGCCTCTTCACAATCAATAAAGACACATAATTTGATTACCAGATGCATAATAGTTTGACATTTCATGTACTGAGTTGTAATTTTAAGTTCATCAAAACCTTTTCAATATTTGTTCAACTTTTACGGTTAAAAAAAATGTAAAAGAAAAAGTTTTATAATAAATTAAATGGGGAATTTTTTATTAAATGGTAGCATTTTTATTAAAAATTTGGGTTCATAATTACTTTTATTGGTTATGTAAGCATATCTCTTACTTTACTAATTATGGATATAGCGAAATATTTCATGAACCTTTTAAAAGTTGAATTAATATGAAAAATGTTATCTTAAATCTTAAAAAGATTTATCAAAATTCAAAATTTACTGTTATGCATTTCAAGGAGTACTATGCCTCCAACCCAATTTTTTCTTTTGCCATGCAGGTAATATAAATAGTCATTCTCACCACTCATTAATACTATATTTAATTCCTTAACAATAAATCTCCAATACTTCGTCATTAGATTATAAAAGAATGCCAAAAACTCTATTGAAAATTACTTGAAATCATGGAGCTTCATTTACACATAATCTTAGACGACCCAAAATTTTGGGCAATCCATTTATATCCTAACTATTAAATAAGCGCATCTTAAAAAGCGAAAACTATTCAGGGAGAGTATAGTAAGTGAGTGGAAGATTTATGATGAACATTTAAAATGAATTCAAAAGCAGAAAAATTTGAAATATCGCAACCATACTTGCTAAGTTGAATAATAGATGCAAACAAACTACGAAATATTTCAAAATGTTCAAACTGTATAAGAAATAAGCTGTTTAAAGATTTCAAAAGCATTGAGATTTATTTTATAAAATATGTCTCTTTGAATTTTCTGCGACTGAAAACTTTCAATACCAAAATGCCCATTTCACTTTACTATTCAACATATAAACTGATTGATCACAAGAATCTGTATATCAGTGTCAAACGTTTCATGCAAATGTTTGAATATTATTTCATTTTTTTATATTATCAGTATTTTATTAAAGTGAAACTTTTTTGTATCCGCGGTTTTATATCTAAACTTTATGCAATATTTATTTGAATCTATCGTTCATTCTTGTCACTACATAATGTTATATATATATATATATTATTACAAGGCATTTTTTTCAATTAAGGAAAGAATTCTGCTCACGATTTATGTCCAATTTTGTAGTTTCTTAAGCCCCCTGGCCCAAGCACCTTTATGCAACATATATTTCAAAGATTCATTCATGCAACATAATGTTAAACATATTTAACATTCTTAAGGTGAATGATATCTTCTATGACCAAAACTGTATTGATGAATAATTGAATAAAAAACTGAATAGATTAAGAACATTTTAAATTCATTCTTAATTGCGCTAAAAGTGAATTTACTTTTTTGTTTATATTTTCTTTACATTTACATTCTATTGTGTGAATACTTTATAAATTTATCTGCTTTGTTTATTTCTCTAAAGAACGAATTTCTGTTATTCGGAGGATGTTTGCTAAACCTCTGTCAACAGAAATACTGTTTATTGCAAAATAATAAACTGCATATTTTACATCTTGTTAGAGACAATATTTACAGTATAGAAACTTTACTTTTTCCCACATTTAACATATCAAATAAAATCACATAACATATCAACACAATAACATATCAAAACAAAAGTTTTCTTATATCGTGTTGTAAGTTCCAGGCCGTAAATTACTGGTTGCATTTACAAATAAAACTCCTTTGCAACTACCACGCAAGAGATCAGAGAGAACGTCAGTTGTATAGTCGGAAGATATTCTTTTATTTTCGATTGGTTTGCTCAGCTTTTGCTACACAAGGACTGGAAAAACCTGGACTTTAAAGACGATGTCTAACGACAACAAACGTCTATGCTAAGAGTGGATTTTGAACCTACTACAAGCTCCGGATCTTATGTCAGTGTCCTGGTCTTTCGGTCATCGCCTTTAGAAAGATGGTATTATTGTCATTTTCACTACTGCCATCTATTGGATGGAAGAAGAATTTTGGTTGAGAGAATAGCTTTTTTTGACCCAGAAAAAAAGTGCTAACTGAATTAGGTGTATCTAAGTTAAGATTCAAGAGGTTTAAAGCATGAGTCTCAGAAAAGGTTAAAAAAATCTGATGTCAAAAGTATCTTGAACATTGTCAGTAAACACACTCATTTATATGGACATAGAGATGTTGCTTCTTTGTATATGTAGAGGAATAGTTAGTTTTGTCTGTTTTTTCAGTATGAAGATTTGTTACAATTGAGCAATCTTTTATTGTAATTTTTTAAAATAATTCTTCCGGTAGGTTTATGTTCTGGTTAGTTTTCACACGGGGTTCCGTATCTAGTAAGCAGGCTATTCTAATGATTTTTTTTTGCTTTTCAGGTTAAAATCTTCTGTTTATTTTCATTTGATATAACTATCTGTTTCAATGGGGATCTCGGGGACTTCGGATGTCTTTTGGTTAGACCTGTATGCTATTCAGAAAGTTCCCCCTTGAGGTAATTGATTTGGTTAGGCCTTCTGATTTGCGAGACCAGTTGATTACCTCGATATCTGGTTTAGTTCCGTTACTGCTACAGAATCTTGCATTATGGTGCGTTGAGTCCTAAGTGCTTGATATATGTTTATTTTTTGTCTAAATTCTTCATGCTAATAATTATCTTGCTTTGTTAAATTATTTACTTTCAGTTATATTAGTTTTGACTGTCGATATATGAATCAGAAGAATGGATCGAAATATTGATTAAAAAAATTTTTTGTGGAGGAGGTAGTATATTCTCATCATGTCAATTGCTGTCAAAATTCATAGGAACGGAATTTGATGAATTAAAGAGTAGAATGTAATAAAAAATTTATCAAAAAAATTTATTATTTTCCGACAGTTATGCGACATGATCAAAATTCTTCTTTTTCGATTTGTGGTACGTTACCAATACGTAAGGTGGTACGTTAGCAATACTATAATAGACGAGATTTAAGCGTTTGCACTGTGCAAACGGTGCCCCTCAAATGGTTAAAACAATGGGCGAAATCTAAAAAGGGCGTTTTATTCATATACACATAGTCATTACCTATATGTTGTAAATCAAAAATGGGGATCGTATAAGTTTACGTGTTTCTGTGTCCTCTCTGTTTTTAGGCCATAGGTTTTCACAAAATCCGGCAAAATAAAAACGACAGAATGTAGTATTTTTGCCTATCATACTTTTAAAGATTAGATATTTTTTTTTATTTCCAATGGCAAAGGAAAATGACAAACTCTTACAAGTTAACAAGATTAACATGGAACAAGAAATATAAAAAAAAAAGAACAGTAAGAGAAAATAGTCAATGTCCCATCAGCAGATGTCGTGCTCTCCAATATCGCTTTACCTCGGAGTCTCTACGCAGAGCCGAGCATCCCAACAAGTGGTTCCTGTCCATGATTTCATCTTTCCCACAAAGTAGGCAATTAGGACTCGCAAAAATGCCAATTCGGTGAAGGTGGTTCGCCAGACAGTCATGGCCCAACGTAAATCTGAATTCCGCAACAGCCTTTTTACGGGGCTTATCTGAAATTTTTTTTGACCCAAGCTATTCCTCCATCTTCTTGAAGAAATGCGAGAAGTGAGCAATGCTTTCCAGTTTTGTCTCATTAGATTTTTGATATAAAGTTTTATGGAATGGAAAGAGTTAGAAGTATTTGGCTGTTGTAATATTTGAGTGCCCTTCTGAGCCAATATATCTGCCTGTTCGTTGCCATAAATATCACAGTGTCCTGTAATGCATTGGAGTGTAAATAAGATTAGATATATATGATATATAATTTTCTTACATAATTTAATAGCATATCAGAAAAGCAGTTTTCTTAATACGCAGTTACTCCCATAAGCAATACTAGTTGAATTAATGCAATACATTTAATTACAGATCTTCGTTCAATATTCATATCATAATCTTTATATAATACCATTAATCTATTTATAAGTAGCCTCAATTTTTTTCTCAAAGTTCTTTGTTAAAAGTTCCTGTGTACATGCTTTATTAAATTATTTAGGGAAATTATTGAGTTTTCACTAATTAATGCCAAGTATTATTCGTTAAGCTAACATGATTAGTATCATCAATATATGAATTTATGCATACATTGATGAAAACAAATAGAAAAGCATTTAACGAAGTAAAATGTTTTAGTTATGAGATTTACGTATAATGAATGTACTAGAATTAATATGAAAACACCGCAAGGCCATCACAAAATATACACTGTCAACATAAATTTTAATTTTTAATGATGCAGATTTGACTTTTTGATTAGACAGGAAGGACTATAAATGATAATAGTTGTAAAATGATAATTGTGATTACTGTGTAAAAATAGAATAAGGAGTATCTTATGAACTAACCTTTTCTTTAGTTTTGCCGCAAGGAAAGTTATATAATATGTTTTTTCTTTTACTTTCTAAATATGATTTCTGAAAAGAGTTTAATGGAAATAGACCAAAGGAACGTTGTACAACATTTTAAAGTTATAAATTACAGTGCTCACTTGATATCTCTTTACAGATCGCAAATCATGAAATTTATACTCCGAAATAAATAGATTTAAGCCATGGATCTTCCACCAGAGCAGCATAAAATTTTGCATTTGGCTTTGCAATCATAGCAGAAATATGAGGTTTGTGATATTAAATTCCAAATGCTCGACTTAATGCTTAAATGGCTAAAAAAAATAAGATTTTTTCAGAATTTTTGTGTCAGATGCATTTACATACACTTTGGAAATAAATTCTTCATTTGGAACAAAACAAACTGTATAAAGTAAATTATAATTTAAAATGTTTTCATCCATAAAAAAACCGTGTACCAAATGTTTCGATTGTTCTTCATTGCATGATTTTCCAAATGTTTCGATTATTCTTCATCAAATCTCTTCATTGCAAGAAGAAAAATACGTGAAAATATGCACTTATAAAAATTATATATATTTTTTCTCTCACATACATTTTACTTTTATACAAGCTATCAGAAGGCAATAAATATTTTTCTTTATCTTCAAAAAGCAAATTAAAAATATTATTTATATTTTAAAAACATGTTCCTTAATATTTTCCTGTTATTGTTGTTGTTGTTGTTTCTAAAGCCCCCTAACCGGAAGTATTCCAGACCAGGTTCATGTAGATGTAGACTACCCGGGTGAGGTCTGCAGTTCCGGATTCATATAGCACCACAAGGGTTGAAGTCCAATTTAGCCTCAATTTAGAGTGCTCTGTCTCCAGAGTTTATACATATGATCAAATATTAATCAGTATAACAACAATGAGAACAAACTTGAGATAGAAAATACCTGAATCTTTTCGCAGTATTACCTACTTTACCTATGAAGTCGACAGAACAAAGCACATCCGTAGAGTAATGCAACCGTAATATTAAGGGGACAGGTACCTTTTAAAGACCTTTTAGAAACTCGACAAACATATTCTATTTTCAATCACCAGTAGTTTCTAAAATAATTTATTAAGAAATATGTAAATTTTACTGCAAGTTAAACACACTTTCTTCTTTATAAATATGGCTCTTAATTTTTTCTAGCTTGGGGTAAATTTTTAATTTTTTTAAAATTTGAACCATAGTTTTTTTCAATTTTATGTCATTGCACGCAGACTTGCGTCCGTATATTAATTAATATACATATTTTTTAAATTTTTAAATTGAGTTGCATAATATATCTTTAAAATGATGAAGGTTGAAATATAAATTCTTAGTTCTTCGTAGAGAATTTTTTTTTTTAAATTTTTTTTTTTTAATTTCAGAAAATGCTTTGATAAATTTTATCGAAAGTGAAATTTTGTTGGTAAGAATGACAAAATTGTTTGTCATTTTAATGATACATGCTTATATTGAACGTGTATAAAATTTCACGGTATTCTAGCCAATTGTTCTGGTGATATCATGCGCGCAATCACATAACAATGGAAAAAAACAATGGTTAAAATTTTTAAAAATCAAAGCATTTCTTTTCAAGCTAGAAAACATTAAGTGCAATATTTATAAAGAAGAAAGAATGTTCAACTCATAGTAAAATTTGCATATTTCTTAATAAATTATTTTAGAAACTACTGGTGATTAAAAATAGAATATGTTTGTCGAGTCTCTTGGTCTTTAAAAGGTACCTGACCCCAGCTTTCCTGGGGAATTCCTGATTTACAACATTTACTACAGTAAAACATAGTTTATCCGGAATAACTGGGACCATAGGCAACTATACTGCTTTGAACTATACACTAAGCTTTAGAGTTAATTTAATAATTCTACAGGTAACTACACTTTTAAGAAAATATATTTTTTTTTAAAGTTGAATCAGTGTTTTTTCACCTTTTTCGGTATATTTCAGTGATCTTTCGAAACATCCAAGAACTTTTACTTCAAAACACAGGTAAGTGTCACAGTAGTATATACTATAAATGAAATAAAAAATATATTTAGTTGAACTGAGTGTAGGGACACTGATGTAAGCCCTCGATTGTGCTAAAAATTTATAAAAAAATTCCCTACGTAGCCGTCCTAAATTTCCTTATTTGAAATAAAAACTCAGCAGTAGAAAAGATTCATCATGAAGACATAAACAGGAAACATATCCTTTAATACGCACACGTCAGCGAACATCACTGTACAACGGCTTATTAACTTGGCAAGGTCTTATTAACAAACAAACAGAATACAATTTCATGTTGATTCTTCACGATTAAATTCTACATACACTACGGCGATACAAAAGATTTTCAACGAACAACATAAAAACATAACGACTTCATGATGGGTTCATAACGGCTCGGCAGATCTTCCGGTGTGTAGGAGAAAGAAAATAAGGTCACGTGGTATATAAGCGACAGACATTGGCTGCACCATGAAATATTCAAACTCGTGCCATTACGCCTGTTTTAAAACGTTATGTAATTTTAACCACAATTATATTTGTTTTAATGATTTTATTATATTTCTTTTCATTATTTGATTTGAGCTAAAATTATGTGTATTTAATCAGTATTGGATATTTTTGAAAAAAAAAAAACTGTTCCGAACGTAAGCTTATTCTCGTATGGAAAGACTTCGATGTAAACAAAATATTCTACATCACTTCCTCCCCCATTAAAATGTCTTATTTAGAACAGATCTCTACGAAATGTTTCTTTTTAGTTTATCAAATAAAATTCCACTCAATATAAAAGAAAACACATAAAAAATGAAATCATGGGACATCATTCATTTGTTTTTAGTTTGAACAAATGTTAAAAAAAAAAAAAAAAAAAAACTTAGGTAAAATAACGAGCTAAATCTGTCGATACTAATTTAGAAATCCAAATATGGCTGATTTCTAAAAATATCTGTCCCTGGGAACAGAAATAGGTGAATCCAAAACACCAAATCTGGTAGGAGTTATTTAAACACGGAAACAAAATTCTTGCTCCAAAAAACATCGCATTTCCTACATGGTGACTTTCAACAGAGCAGAAAACTTTATAGTTTTCCAATATTTCTGAAAGAGTATAACGGCATTTTGGATAAATCATTCTATTAATAGAATAACTGGGAAAATATATATATATATTTATTTTCTCAAAATAAGAAACGTTCGCTATTAATAGCTTATCACTGCAAGAGAATTTGAAATAAAAGAAACGATTATCCTGTACTAGTTAGTATAATAATCCCTTCCTAAGTCTGCCAGTTCCAGAGAAACACAAAATATTAAGGCTGCTGTGTATTAGCCCTATTGGTATCGCTCGCCTCAATATTAACCTATGGAGAAATTGTGTCGCGGATTGCCGGGTTGGATTAAAATATTTTTTTTTAATTGTACCCAATAAAAGAGAAAGAATTTTACACATTGCGGCATTCTTCATTTTTTTAAGGGAAACAATATCTTACAATTAACCCTCCGAAGGCCAGAACCGGCCGAGCCGGCCTAACATTGAGAAGTCCAAACGGCCGGCCCAAATTCTCATAGATTGCCTCCCCCCCCCCCTAGTGTCTGGTAGAAGGTCATTCTGCCAATAGTTCAACGTCACCACAGTCGTTATATTATCTCTTCGAACGTCGTTTATTGTCTAGAACCGATCCCTGCGTACTTTATGACCTGATGCTGATAGAGGGGACTGCTGATGGAGGGGCCTTACCCCACCATGAGAAATTTCAGGACAACCGCCAGTATGTTCTTTGGGGAAAGCGAAAGCCATTCCTCTTCTCGGCCGGAACGGTCGTTTGGGTAAGCTGCAAAATGGGCCTTCGGTCGTCAGAGGATTAAAATGATTTAGGGCGAAAATCTGGAATAGTGTGTTTTAAACACTCACCAATTCCTTTGGTGCTCGAAATTTTTAAAACGAATCGTATTGCAAGGTGCAGAAAACCTCAGCCTATTTGAAAATACAATTTTTATCGCATTATCAGCATTTATGTAGCTGTCAAAAGTAGACACATTTTCTCCATAGGTTAACATTGAGGTGAGAGAATCCAAAAGGGTTATTACACAACAGCCTTAAGAACTGGATATAATATCCAGATGTAGCATTGTAGCTGTGAGAAATTAATAAACACTATATACAAACGGACAATTTTAATTCCATTCAATTGTCGTTGACATAAATGTAAGTCTAAAAACCTGAACCGAAAAATTAATAGTTTTATGTATAAATATTTGATGAAATTAAACGAGAGATTTATTGTAGATTGACAAGTCGGGAAAAATATTTTTCTTTCTGGCATATATATGGACATCTTGGGTGAATCTAAATTTTCGTCAGCTGTTGAACAACGGTGATTCTTTCCTCTTCATGTAGCAACCTTATAACTCAGTTTTTACGTTTACTTACTTTTGGGGTATACATTTATAAATGTTCAAAATGATATGGGAAGTATAAGACAAATGTGTTAGAAAAATAGCATAATAAATAGAATCTTAAAAGTAGACTTTTCTCTTCTAGTGAAGCAGTATGCAATTTAATTACTATTGCATACACAGGAAGGAAAATATTAGTGAATAACAATAAAAAATAATTACAAGATAAAAAGAAATTTTTATATACCATGTTTTAAAATTTTTTGTTGAATCATATAAACTTGACAATTCTATGTATTAATAAATACTTTTCAATTTTTTTTTGATGAATTATCCCATCAACTTGAAGGAAAATGAAGTTAATTGGAAGTTAATTTGCGTTTAACTTTTCGTTCCTGTCCCGGCCGATAGATGACTGCACCAGTCTACAAAAATTAATTGAAAATAAATTCAATCCTGCTTAAAGATGGCTAAAAGTATTAAAATAATGCATTTTCATCGTGTTCTGAGCTATTCTAAAAGTTTCAAATGTCTAGCTAGTAGGGAAGTTAGTTGAAAATCGATTGCAAGATTTGTACTGGAGAAACACACACACAAACAAGAAAGCGAGTTAATAAAAACATGATAAAAATGATTTTAACCTTCTTCAGACACTGAATCAGAAAAAAATTGGACATTTTTGTACAAACAATTGTGAGGTATTGAATCAAAATTACTCCCCCCCCCCGTGGTTTAAATAAATCGCCGTTTGAAGACGAAGAAGCGCGAAAGCAAATGAGCGGCGCTTTTCTACCAGATGGGGAAATCCCGTGGGTAGCATCCACACGCGACAGTGAGAGAGAAAATGCAACGAGGCGAGGTCGGACAGAGGTAAGCGGCGAACGAAACACTTTGAGAAGGGGAGATCGCAGGCGGACATTATACAGCTTACCGAAGACTCTTTGAAGTTAGCTATCATTCTTGTGACCTGGTGATAAAGTGAAGACATAAATGTTAGTGTGGCGTATGTACAAGTACTGCCGTGGCTGAATTCTGACAGGGTTTCTGTAATATAGCTACCGGGATTAATGCCTGCTAGCATTGACAACGATATTTATGTAGTCTAATTTTTGTTGCAATACATAGAGTTTAGTGTAGAAAATATCGTCGCATCTTATTTATGGTGAGTTCGTTGTTTTAATATATACGTTACCGCAAACTAAGGATATGAAAGCAAGGAACTTCACACGATATGTTCCTATCCTCTGATGTTTTGGTGAAGAGATATCAGGTGAGTATTTCTCATTAAAAATATTAATGTTGTTTCTAATGCCCCCTGGCCGTAAGTAATTCCAGACCAGGCCAATATAGGATATCGTGACACCAAAAGTGTCGGAGTTCGATTTAGCCACGTGCCACCTCAATTTGCATTTAGCGTCCCCAGAAATGACATCTGGTCGGGATCGTACCCTCACTTACCCTCTCTGACCTCATGGAGGGACTTCGGCTCTACAAATTTAACGTACCCATAGCTGTACTAGACACGGAGGTATTTAATGATACTTTTCGGAATCTGATCACATGACCCTCATTGCAGAAAGACGAGGCGCTACCTTTAAGCTAACTTAAGCCTTTATTAAAATTATTCTTCATGGAAGTGTGTAAAAAGAAAACTGATCTCGGCAAGCAGCCCGAATCTAAATCACATGGAATATTACACATAAGAAAAATTCAGGATTCCAAATATGTATTATGCTTTGCTACCCGGTGCTTACTTAATCACAGTAATGAAGACGGGACAAAATTTCTTTAGTCTAATAACTATGGAAAAAATTGTGTGAACTTTAGAAAACTTCATATAATTGTTAAAAAGGTTGCAATAGAGACCAGATTTGACCTCTTACATTGTGTTATGCTCTTCGCAGAAGGCTACCACCACTTGCGTAGAGTTTCAAATCTCGGCTTAGGCATGGATGTTGCTGCACTGTCCCATTAAGAGGTTTGTATTATTTCAAGGTTCACCAGTTGAGTACTGTTTGGGTACATCGGGTATTAAATGGGTACACTGGGAAAACATTAACGGTATTCTATAATAACTCAGCCAATAAAATTTTTTCAACCCAATATGAATTCCTTCCGAATATAAGATTATTTTTTAGAAGAAATTAAGAACCTTACCGTTCCACATTAGCCTGTACAGAGCGAGATTTGTTAGTTTCTTTCTAAAGGGGACACCCTGTATATGAAACAACACTGTCCTCTCATTTTCGTCCGAGCGCCTCAAGGGGAGAAATCTGGTGTGACGAAAGTTAGTTGTGTTTTTCATGTGTAGAGGGCGTTAGTTGTCCATGTTTTCATATATTTTCAACATTGCTTTGTCTTGTGATTTCTATCAGTGTTTAGTAATTTTTACCATGCTTTTATTAACTTGCTTTCTTGTTTGTTTGTGTGCGCGTTTGTCCCTTACAAATCTTGCAATCGATTTTTAACTAACTTCCCAAATTGCTAGACATTTGAAACTTTTAGAATAGCTCAGAACACGATGACAATGCATTATTTTAATACTTTTAGCCATCTTTAAGCAGAATTGAATCCATTTTCAGTTAATTTTGTTTTATAGACTGGTACAGCCATCTATCGACCGAGACGGGAATGAAAAGTTAAACGCAATTTAACTTTCAATTAACTTCATTTTCTTTCAAGTTGATGGGATAATTCACCAAAAAAAATTAAAAAAGTATTTATTAATATATAGAATTGTTAAGTTTGTATGATTCAACAGAAAATGTAAAAACATGGTGTATAAAAAGTTCTTTTTATCTTGTAATTATTTTATTTAGAATCACCAAGCATGGAACGTCCGTTTAATGGACGATAGGATGATGAACAAATATTATCCAGCATGAATAATGGCTGTATTTTCTTGGAGTCTGGTCATCCTTTTTGTTTAATCTGGTAAGCTAATATTTTTGTCCTATCCACGTACTACAATGACTTTTCTGCCTACGAATTTACCCGGCGTAGGCACGATGACATCCGGTGATGCTTGTCGGGATCCTAACCGAGTACCCTCGGGTCCAGATTCCAATCGCTAACCACTACATTGCCATCGGCCTCACAAGAATATTGTAAAAAAAGCATTATTTTGAGGAAACACAATTTAGTGTATATGAAGGGACAAAAAACATAGAAAAATATAAAACATTAACAAAATTAAAATATAAATCTCTTTAAAAAGTCTTGTCGCAAATTGGTTACTCGCGAAAAATGTTTAAGGAATTATACTAGGAGAAAATGTATAAAACATTTGAATGCGAAACGAAATTTAAATCAGTTTTCCCAGAATCTTACGGAAACCTTTGGAAAAAAATCAATTTAGAAAATATAAAAATACAAAAAAAAATTATATATAAATGCCCAATTAAGTTTCAAATTCTATAACAAGATTCTTTTTGGAACCTAATAAAACATAACAATACTTCATGACAACTTTATGTATGTCACAGGTAATTAGATTAGATTTTGAATTTCCGACATTAATTCAGTGTATTTTTAAAATTATTTAAAATTATTTAAAACTATTTTTCATATTTATATCAAGTTGTCTAGTGCCTCTTAATGAAGACCCAAACTATTATAAACTATAATTTTAACAGTTTAGTGCTTCTAGGGGAATTTAAATTTGTTTTGTCCTGGCTAGCAATCGATTCATTCGTTATTTAATAAAATTACATCATAAAAATATTGCAATACGCATAATGTTGAGAAATTGCTCGCAGTTTCATTAGCCGTTCATTTCGATATAAATTTCATTTCCGTCGAAAAACTGCATTATAATAAAAACTGTAACATACTGTATTACTAAACTTAAATGGTGATATGTTCAGGAAGGTTTGCCACAGCAAGTCCTTTTTTAACAGGCGTCATATTTCACTGTAAAGAACAAAATAAATCTATTTACACCACATTGTGAATTTAGGATTCATTTCCTTTCGGGACCATAATTTCGGAAATAAATACAACATGTTGTAGCACAAGGTAGGAAAAATGAGATAGTTACGTCGCTTACTTAGATAACGTTTTTATTATTATTTGTGGGGTTCCTATTTCGTAAAAGACTCAGAAACGTAAATGTTAAAAACACGATAAGAACTCCCATTAAAATTTTTATTTATTTTTTTCCAAAAATGAAAATGAGGAGCAAAATTTAATAGTTAAGATAACTGGCATATATGAAATATATTTAACTCCGTTTCCTGAATGTAAAAACTTAGTTATGATATTTCTGAATGTGTTATAGTTTATTTCAAAAGCAAATGTAGATTTAGAGGTTTCACTTATTGAGATAAAAAGTAACGTAACGTTTTCTAAATATGAATCAATTAGAGCAGTCAGCTCTTTCATATTAGTACAATAGTCTTCAAATTCTTTTTTGATTTTATTTTTTAACACTTGAAAGACGGGTATTTTTTCTTGCTAAAAAGAGAGTACGCTGTCATTTTGACGGTTAAAAATAAAATCAAGAATTTAAAATATTTAATTAAAAAAATGATTAAATACTCTCAATTTTGAACTATTTCATACTAATATATAATAAATTAGTATATATATTTGGATATATTTTTATGCAGGTATGCCAAGCTGACAACATGTGGTATGGTTTATCCTAAAAAATATATGCATAGTTTGGTCAGTCCTTATTTTTGTCCTTATGTTTGTGCAGTCCTTATTTTCCTTATTTGTAAATGTGTGTGCAAATTTCCGTAAAATTAGAAAAAGTAGAGGACATAAATACAGACATAGCGCTCAATAGTATGTCCGAAACCGTCAAAATGACGGCAGCCATCTGTCTAGAGTTAATGGAAAGTGGTAAATAAGTACAACAGTACGTAGCAGGAATTAACAGCTACAATAAATGTAGTTGTTGTAGGTTCTGCTGCCCCCTGGCCAGAAGTTCCAGTTATATGTTTTGGGCATATGTGTGCTGCTCCGGTTTATACAGCACCAAAAGAATCTGTTATGGTCCAGAGTCCGTCATAGCTAGTTGCCACCTCAGTTTTGACCGAGCACCCCCGGGAGCGATATGGGGGGATCGGACCCTCTTCCACCCTCTCTAACCCCATAGAGGGTCTTTCCGGTCTGCGGATTTAATGCCCATACCCGGCTTAGACACACAGGTATTTAACTGAGCATGTCGGTATCCGATCTGAGTACTAATACAAGTCTACCACGAGCTCTGCTAGAATAAATTCACATTAGATAGGGAAAATGGCTCACATGTGGAAAATAATTCCGTAAGTAACTCTACTTGAATGCCAAAATAAAACTAGAAATCGGTGTTCGTTCAGTACCACGGGGGTATAAGTAGGAGTTTCCATTACTCCAATAGAATTAAAAAGTGGTGGGTATTTTTTTAATTTATTGTGATGTTGAAAAAGGGTTATATACGTACAGAAGTAAAATGACTTTTTTCAGATAAAAAAGTTTAGCTGTTGTTGTCTCTAATTCCACCTGGCCGGAAGTATTCCAGACCATGTCCATTTAGGCTAGCGGGCTGAGGGGTGCGGCTCTGGTTGTTAAGGCACCACGAGACTTGCAGTGCGATTTAGACAGGTACGACCTCCATGTTTAAAGAGTAACCCCCCAGGAGCGACATCTGGGGAGGGGGATGTACCATGGCATCATAGAGGGACTTTCTGGTCTACGGATTTAACTTGCCCATATCTGGCGTAGACACGGAGGTATATAAACCGAGGTATTTAAACCGTCAGGATTCAAAACGAGAACGATAAACACCAAAAGCCGACGCGCTACAAGTAGGCTACTTCGGGCCTAATAAAAAGTTTACCCAATAAATCCATAACACCATATATGATTGTGTTTGCGGACAAATCAATAATGGTAAGATTATTAAACATATCACCAAAATAGGAGAACCATTAGAGTTCAGTAGTACTTTAGAGTCAACATACGTAGGAGAAAAATGTTGTTTGAGAGACAAATAAGATAGCACAAAACTTGTATTCCTAATTACCTTATTACCTTATTTAAACTCATATTCCTTATATATATATATATATATATATATATATATATATATATATATATATATATATATATATATATATATATATATATAAAAGCGGTTTATCAAGACAAGCGTGACTTGAAAATGAAAGAAAGGAACAATACGAGAAGTGAATATATAGGAGGGAATAGCTAAATCTAAAGAATAAAAGAAAGAAATAATATCAAGAAATAAAAGAAATAAAAATATGTATGAACCAGAAAAAATGTAGTATAAGAAGAAACATATTTGTTAGGAAAATGTCTTTACAGGTAGCTATTACAGATAAGACGATATGTCATTTAGAAAATCTGATCCATTAGAAGAGGGGGGAAATTTTCAGTCTAAGGGCAATAATAAGTTTAGTACTCAACAATTTTCATATAAGAAACAACTAAATGACATTCCCTTGCTTGAATTTCCCTTTAATGTTTCATATAGGTCCCGGTAAACATGGTTTATTTATGGCATATTCATAAACAAAATATTTAATAAAAAATACTGTCTTATTTCCACAAATTTCTAGAACTCCTACAAAAAAATTATAAGTTTGATTTAAAGAACATCTGTTAAATATAAATTAAGTTTTAAAAAAGAGCATACTCATAAATTAAAAAGACGATGAGGAATTAATAAAAGTCATCAATTTCATTCTATCACGAAAGATAAATTGACCAGAAAATTTCTTCCTTGAAAATGAGGGATGGGAACATATAAATACTGAATCAAAATGAATAACAAACAGATCATTTCGATTTTAAAATTAGCCAAACAATATATATATATATATATATATATATATATATATATATATATATATATATATATATATTTATATTTATATATATATATATATATATATATATATATATATATATATATATATATATATATATATATATATATATATATATATATATATATATATATATATATATATATATATATATACATATATATATATATATATATATATTTATATATATATATATTATATATATATATATATTATATATATATATATATATATATATATATATATATATATATATATGTAACGAGAGAGTGAACAAGTCTATGAGAGTCAGTTCTGAGAAAATCTCGAACTTTAACAACTGTAATAATTAACCATTATTTTTTTCTGTTTGAACAACGTAAAATTTATACTACGGTCTTAGTTCATTATTTTGCACCAGAAAATAGAATGTTTTTACTTATCATGGCATTCTTAGTACGAAATGGCCAAAAAAAATAGTATTTCTTTCAATTAAACTCTGAACCGCCGATATAATTATGCGTGTGTGTTTAAGCATGTTTTGGGACACACATGCATTGGTCTTCATTGATCGTAGTTCAGGGATGAATTGCAAAATAAATAACAAAACTTAGTGTATTTTCTACTGAGAACTGGTACTTTACACTTTGAAGCATGGAATGTGTTAAATTAATAGCAAATTTTATACTGAAATGAGTTATTTTCACCTATTCCTAGTATATTTTGAACTAGCCGGGCTTCGCCTAGCTACGCTCAAGCCATCCGTGTAACATATTTACGTACTTCGGGCCCCACAAAAGAAAAAAAAGCCTACAAATGTATTAAATTCAAGTGAATAAATTCCTTTCAATTTTCATTCCCGTCGCTTCCGACAGATGGCAGCACCACTGCACCTGCTTATTTGGCTTCTCAGCAGTGAGTGATTTTAGAATGAAAATATCTCTAAAACTATTGAATTAACAGAATAAGTGTAAGCAGAAAAAATTATCAGTTTTCGAAGCTCTTTCCAAATATGTAACATTTATGTACTTTCATGAGAAAAAAAATTACACCGTTTCCTGTATATTTGTCGGCCATTTTTTTTCGAGGATCGGTGCCCGCCCGGATGAGTTACGGTCACGTGATCTCTCGACATCCACTTGTCTCTTTATTAGTATAGATAACATCCGGGATGGAAATCCTGCATGTAGCATTTTAATCAGAAACCATCGAGGAAGAAAGAATAAATTTTTATCTTAACATGAAGATAATAATTTGAGGAGGACTGGAGGAAAAGAACCAGCGAGGAATAGAATCGTAAAGGTAAGACTTAACAAGCATTTCATGATAAAACTGAATATTTTATTGGAAGGAGTAGAATCAATTGGTACCACACTGTGTGTACTTACGTTCAAGCGCATAAATACCGCAATTACGAGCATGTGGTCAAAGCGGCTGTGACTATAAATTTCGCAACTATTAATGAAACGGAAGAATATTGCCCAGGTGGTGGTAAGGCAGGTGATGATAAATCAGATAAAAAAATAACAAAGACGACTGACTTGCGGCTAGAGAGGAAACTAATGACATAAAGAAAAGAATCAATCGATTACAAATGGGCAGCTAATGTCACTAGTTTATCTGACGGCAAACACATTTTATCATATAAAGGAAATAAGATTCTGCTAATGGAAAATATCACTTGTTTCTGATTGGTGGTTAGGTAATGATATTTATAAGACGATATTTTGTTGTTTTTTAACGTATGCCAAAACATATTAATAAAATATATTTCAACTCAAATAAATTTATTGATGAATGTAGTATATAAAATAAATGGATTTATTTTTCTTAGAAAACTAACAAACTAACTAAAAAACTCACCACTACTTTTCCTTCATTTTAAATAGCCAAATACGTATTTATGACAGAAATAATACGCATTTTTGATCTGAAGGCAAAGTTTCATTTCGTTTATACAGTGGCTCCCAAAAGTGTTCGTACACTTACGATTTTCAATGAAATAGGGGTCTATCCATTGATTAAAATGAATATTTCAGAATGGGTATTTAATAATAAGATCTATAATCTTTTCTTAACAAAACTACATGAAATATTTTGAAAACATAGTAAAACTTTATTTTTAAGAAACCAATAATCGAAAAGTAACAAAAACTTTATCTCACAAAAGTCCTCGTACACTTGTACGAAATCTCTACATATTAGTAAATATTCTAATTTTTCGTTAAATTAATATTTAGTAGGATATCCTTTAGCATCCACAACAGCTTTTAAACGTCTGGGAATAAATTGCTTTACTTCTTTTGTAATTTTTGCATCAATGTTCATCCATTCTTCCATCATAATTGTTTTTAGTTCGCTTTTCGTGTGAATGTCGTGTTTTCGTACTCGAACCTCCAGTTCTCTCCAAATATGTTCTATTGGGTTTAAATCTGGAGATTGAGGTGGTGCTTTCAAAATTTGTGGACACAAAATTTGTGGATTCAAAATTTGTAATTATAGAGACACCAGATGCGTACATTGAGAGCCGTGTGCTTAGGATCGTTATCTTGGTAAAAAAAAAAAAAAAAAATTTGTTTCCAATACCAAATTTTGGGCTGATAATTTTAAACTGTCTCTTAAAAAATTTATAAAAGCAGCTTGATTCATTATGCCATCAATAAATACCAAATTTCCTAGTCCTGATGCTGACTTGCACCCCCACACAAGGATACCTCCACCGGTATGCTTAACTGTTCCTACTAAGTTCTTGGGATTAAGTTCCTCATTTTTTTCTTCTCCATACAATTATACGCCCATCAGCACCAAAAATGTTCATCGGAAAATGAGACATTATTCCAATAGGTTTTGGGCTTATTTATCATTGATAGTGCGAAGGGAACCCTAAACTTTCTGTTTTTCTCACTCACAAAAAAATTTCTATGGGCAGAACGCCCATGTAATCCAGCTGTTCTGAGAACTCGTCAAAAAATTTCAGGTGAAATTGAAGTAGAAAATGTTTCATTGAATTCTGCAGGAACTTTTATAGCACTCAAACGTTAATTTTTCTCAAATTTTCTAATTATAAATCTCTGATCACGTTTTGTTAACTTTGCCGGACGGCATTTTCTTACCTTGGTTTCGATCCAATTTTATTCTTTAAAGCGCGTTTTCACATACTGAACAGTAGAATGGGATAAATTAAGTAATTTAGCAATATTCCGAACTGATTTACCACTACTATGATGAAAAATAATCAATTTTCGAATGCTGTTTGTTGTTTCTTTACGACTACGAGCCCTTTTTAAATAATAAATAGAATATTACGGAGTAGGGAAGCATAAATTAAAGCCAAACGATATTTTAAATGCCACCACAATTCAGAAATAAAAATAAAGCTCCAGACGATAATTTTAATTATGAATTTATCCGAAAATATATCAGTGTACGACGACTTTTGTGAGATAAAGTTTTTGTTACTTTTTGATTACTGGTTTCTTAAAAATAAAGTTTTACTATGATTTCAAAATATTTCATATAGTTTTGTTAAGAATATATTATAGATCTTATTATTAAATACCCATTCTGAAATATTCATTTTTAACTAATGGGTTGACCCCTATTTCATTGAAATTCGTAAGTGTACGAACACTTTTGGGAGTCACTGTATATATATATATGTATATATATATATATATATATATATATATATATATATATATAATTGAAACAATAATATAATGATACACCAAGATAAGTTAAAAAAGGATAGTGAATTTCTGAAGCAAAAAGGAAATTTTGAAACAAAAACGGAAATTGATGTATTTAAAAAGACGTAAGGGGGATTAAGACCCCTCTATCCTGGTTAAAAGATCTTTTTACATAGCTAAAACTTTCCCAGCATTCGTCATACATCAATTATGGTATTGTCTAATAATTGCAGTTTAGCGCATATTGACAATATACATATTAATGCCTGTATTTATAATGTATTAGTATTGGTGCAACACATGCTTTAAATATTTTAGTTATATATATATATATATATATATATATATCCATTACATCCTTAAATTATACTCTGAAAGAGAAACTATCTCATATTTACATAGCTGAAGCTAGACTTAGCCTGGAAGGAATCAACCTGGAAGGAATTTTAATTTATGGATAGACCCCTATTGCATTGAAATTCGTAAGTGTACGAACACTTTTGGGAGCCACTGTATTTTGATACATAAAACATGGATAGTAATCTACCAATTTCTCTTTCTTTGTAAGTAGGACTTTATTTTCATGTTTTTACGTGTTTAAAATGCTAGAACATTAGCAGATACTATTACGGTATTAATTTTTTTTATAAAAACATAATACATTGGTGGTCATTAAAATTCCAACACCATAAAGGAGGGGTGATACAAACATCAAATTCGCATGAAAGGAAGAAGATGCCGGGATATGCATATGATTAGCATTTAAGCGCAATCGAACTACGCAGCAGGGAGAAACGGCATCTCAAACTCTGTATAAAAGCAAAGTTATGCAGCGGATCTCATTCGGAAATCGCATTTGAATGTTGGTTGTTTGTGAGAAGATCGTGGTATGCCTCGTATACGAAGGAGAAACGGTTATCACCACGTGTTGGAATTTGATAGCTGCAGGATCGTGGCTTATCGAGAGTGCGGTTTATCGGTCCTCGATATTGCTACTCGTATTGGTCAGAATCCAACAACTGTCATGCGGATATGGAATCGATGAGTTCAGGAGGGTCATACTGAACGCCATGTAAGATCTCAATGGCCTCCCGCCACTAATGCCCGAGAGGACAGACATGTTGTCAGGTCGGCCTTGCAGGATCATACAGCCACATCACGGACCTTGAGTCAGGAAATCTGCTTGTTTGCAGCACAAGTATCCCCACGGACAGTGTGACGACATCTGTAGCAGCACGGACTGTCTGCACGGTGACCATTATTACAGCTTCCCTTGACACTGCAATATAGAGATGCGCGGCGACAGTGGTGCGCCCAACGACATAACTTGATAAGGAGTGGCACCACATCGTCTTTGCAGACGAGTCCTGATTCTGCGTGCAGCGTCATGATGGAAGTATCCGTGTCTGGAGAAATCGAGGACACCGCACGTGGCTTACCTGCATTCATTATCGTCATAGGGGCCCTGCATCTTGGGTGATGGTATGGGCATCCATTGGGTTCACGACACGAACACCTCTTAACCACGTCGTCGGTAATCTGAACAGCCAGCGTTACATTTTTCAGATCTAAACGCCGGTGACTGCTCCCTATCTTCGATGCCTCGAAGACATCGTCTTCCAACAACGTATCGCAAGACCGCATGTTGCCCGTCGTGTCCTCATCTACCTCGAAAAACAGTGTCTCCAACTGTTGCCCTGGCCAGCTAGTTCTCCAGATCTCTAACCCATTGAAAACATCTGGTCATGGGTTGCTGAGAGACTGGGCCGCCACCGCTCTCCAGCCACTACGATTGATGAAGTGTGGCATAGACTTGAAGCAGCATGGAATGACTTGCCCGTATCTGTCATCCAAGCCTAGTTCCACTCGATGCCGAATAGGGTAAGAACCATTTTAGCTGCCAGAGGCAGTAGCTGCCTGTACTAACTTCGGACCCTGTATACCCCCAAATTGCCTACACATTTAATCATGTTTTCTTCCTAATATGCTGTATACTTACAATAAGTAAAGTTTTGTTATTTGCTGTCCTGGTGTTGCAATTTTATAGGCAAGCAGTGTACATTTAAAAACTAGAGATAGATTTTGAAAGAAAATGAAACGAATAACAAATTAAAACTGGAAATACGAAGAAATTTATGTTTTCGAAGGAATTTTAATCACTATAGAAAAATTTATTAATAAAGTTTTCAGGATATCCTGGGGAATATAGCAAATGAAAATTTTATAAAATATATTTTTTTATAAAATCATCCCATTTAATTTAAATTTTAATATTAATATATTATTAAACATATTTTTTTTAAATATATTTTTCGTAGAAAAAAATACTGATTTTCACGACGAAATCTTTAATAACATCTTTTTTATGATACCAGGAACTTATGACGATAAAGAAATGATTTTTTTCCAAAGAATATCGATTCCACTTCATTTAAAATTTGTAGTACTTATTTTTTTGCTATGGCTATAGCGTAAAAGTTTATGCTGATTTCTTAAGATCTGTGTTAAGTACCCTATTATGTGTATTAATTTTAAAATCAAGAATAAATTGTCTTCTAACTGATAAAAACAGGAACTTACACCTTTAAGTTGCAATAATTTTGCTGTATAGAACGCAAAATAGATTTTGTGAAACGACATTTTTTTAAGCGTTTATGTTTGTTAAATGTTCAAAGCATCACGCACTAAAGACTAGCAATTCATGTCAAAAATTACTTATCCAACAGAGATTGTTTCTGAAAATTTAATAAATGAAGAATATTATTAAAAGCCGAGTTCTTTCTGTGCTTTGCCTTTTATAATATCAGTCAGGAAGCTAACAGCGAATGTAATTACAGCTCCGATGTCATTTTGACTTCACGATTAATCGCCAGACAGATGCCCGATAAAACTTTGTAATATGTTTCTAAATTAAATGAAATGAAGTCACCGAGGATTATGTTTCATGTCATATTTTGAAATAAAGCTTTCGTGGATGATTAAAATGGATTTTTAGCCTCTGATACCGTATTTTACATTAATGATTAATTTCGTGCTTGTGTGAGGCAGAATTTGAAACTCTTTCACCGCGCCGCAGTGAAAAATAATTACAGAGTTGAATGTAAAATATGCTTGACCCTCAGCGTTAATCATGTTGGAATTGAATAACTATTCGTTGCATTTTGATAGTTTAAAAAGCCTTCAGCCATTTACGTTGTTTTTTACTGAATGAATGGATTTGCTTTTCGCACTAGTAAGGAAGTTTGTTTTCATTGTAAAAGAAGATAAGTAAAATTTTATGACGGGAATAATAATTTACACTAAGGAAGAAGATATTCACTATTCAAATTTTTAAATGAATATTTTAACAATATTCAAAGGTGATTTGAATACAGAAATCAAGTTAATTCAGTTTTCAAGATACAAAATTTAACTTTTTATCTCTATACGTTACTAAAAATGTTGTTGAAAACTGAGGTAGCGTAGTTTTCCCTCTGCCAAAAGTAAAGGCAATCGTGATAACAAGACGACCCATTCCCTCAAGGCTGTTGTGTACTAACCCTATTGGTTTCCCTAATCCCTGTGTTAACCTATGGACAAAAGGTGTCCAAGGATAGAAAGATTTTTTTAATTGTGCTACGTAATTAAGAAAGAAATTTTACACCTTTGGCATTTTCCGTTTATTTAAAAAGTGCAAATTATATTTTAAAATTCAAATTATACAGGGTAAAAATCTCGTATAGCGGCTTTGAAACGACTCGCGGGCTTTGAAACGATCAACAATTCCTTTGGTGGGCTAAATTTATAACATGAATCTCTTGCAAGATGCAGAACAATCCAGGCTATCTGAAAATGACATTTTTATTGGATTATTAGCATTTATGTAGCTGTAAATAGTAAACAAATATTCTCTGTACGTTAACATTGATGTGAGGGAATCCATTAGGTTTAGTACATCGCAGACTTAACGGAATAATTACAAGAGAAAATTCCAAAATTGTAGAAAAACCTAAATATTCAATCCGTGGTTTTTGTAACTGGAAAATTTTCTTGTGGAATTGTCCCACATATTGATGTACTAACTGAAGTCAAGAAAGGTTTGGTAGACATTTTGAAAGGAATGGCAAGTCAAAGATATAGAATAACCAAGAATCTCATTTACCATCTGGATTGGTTTTATTTAAATGTCTATAATCAATACGGAACTCCCCTAAAAGCACTGTAATCAGAAACTGAAGTCGTATTCTACCAACTTAAAGAGAAGGTAATGAAAAGATCTCTGTCAATGAAAGTATTTGTAGGGTTGGAAGTATTGGGCCTATAAATTTCAATTTCGAACATATTAATAGATGTGCTCTATATCGAGCATCTATGATAGCATTTATGGATAATAGAGCATCTTTGCTCTATGATCGAGCATCTTAATAAATTGTGAGTATGTCTCGATGTTTAATTCCCTCTCTAGAAGATCAAAGTGATGTTTAATTCGGAAGAGGTGAACTGGTCATATTGTCATATCACGACAAGACATTTTGTTTCGAATAATGTTGCTGTGAACGTTGTCAGCGAAAATGTTTTAAGAACCACATGATTCAGAAATATGTGGCTACAGACCTTTGCTTCCATCCTGTTCATTTTGGAAAGTTTTTGGTGCTGCTGCAGAAAGAAATAACTTGAATGCGTTTGCTGTCTACCGAATATTGTGTTTCAGATTCTGACAATACAGTTGCTTAATGGAACAGATACCACTGGTAACGTAGAATAAATTAGAGTGTAGATGCCAGAAGTAGAAACAACTGGAAGTGATGTATCTACCAGAGTATAGTGTCTTGGTAAGGGAATTTCTGAGAGTATAGCATGCACTCGTAGTATACTATTTAACGGAGGGAAGTGATTACGAATGGGAACTACAGATAGTATAGTGACTAGGAGTTGACATAATAGGGAGCATAGTACATTCCGGAGTTTAGATACCAGTAGTAAGAACTGCAGATAGTACAGTATCTACCAGTGTTGCGAATTCATAGTTTGATTGTGAAAGCGTGGCGCTGCTTTGCGAAGGATTAATGTAACTATGTGCAGCTGCGCCAGAAATAGCTTTGCTGTCTTGTAAATATGATATGTGTGTATAAAAGAACGGGGTTTTCCCCTGAAAATAGTCTTGTTATTCCATTAAAAGATAAAAATCGATCGATTGTATTTATTCGAGTTCGGATATAACCAGAGTGTAGTTTAAACAGGAGGATGTTTCTCAGAGAATACTGTCTACTGCATCTTGTTTTGAGAGACGGTAACATTGGTACTTTTTTTAAACTTGTCCCGATTATTCCTCTTATATCTATCTATCTATCTATCTATATACATATATATATATATATATATATATATATATATATATATATATATATATATATATATATATACAGTTGGCTCTCTGTTTAACGACGCTCTACTTAACGACGATCTCTATTTAAAGACGATATTTCCCAGTCCCGGCCCCATCGACGTTATGTGAAATGTTATTTTTTCACAATTCTGTTAAAGGGCGATCTCTACTTAAGGACGATTTTTCACGGTCCCTTGAAAGTCGTTAAACAGAGAGCCAACTATATATATATATATATATATATATATATATATATATATATATATATATATATATATATATATATATATATATATATATATATATATATATATACCCAGTGGCAGAAAGTTTTGTAGCTGTCTGCGACAAGCTTTTAAAATTTCATAATCTGTCTGCAAATTTTGCGTGTAATTTTATCAAATAAATAATACTTTAAACCAGCTATTTTTTATCATTTTATTTAAAACATGGTAAGCATGATTCATTCTCATTAATTTTGCTTATAACTTTTGAAGTTAGAAAGCGTTTCATCACCTCACTTCTTGTAGGGTTTCTAAAATGAGAAGGATATGCAGAACCATACATGGACAATAAAGCTGCTTTTAAAAATCTTTTGGTACCTTTATAACCAGATGGGGGGCCCATTCAGTTGAATAAAAATCCTCTTATCATTAGTGCCCACTTCTTCATCCGTCCCATCTTTCGATCTCAGCCTATGTTTACCAACGACATCAATTGCAGACCCCCAAGTCTCACATACAGCTTCAGAGACTGGCATTGAAATAACGAAAACAAGTAACTTTAAAAATGTAGGAAGTTTTTCCTTCTGTTCATGGAATGCAATTTTAAATAAATGCTTCAGATCTGGTGCATCACCCTCAGTAACAATTGTGTATACTCTATTGCACATCCATTCATTGAATATCTGATATTCAAACCACAGAGTCTTTCTTAAGTCCACGGAAGATGGACACAGCAGAACCAATATCTGCAAGTGCTAGAATGTTTATCATCGTCAACTTATTCATTAATCTGTCTCGTAATAAAAGACCATCAGGATCTTGTTCACAGGCAGAGATTAATGTCTGATAATCTGCTAAAAATGTGTGAAAAACTGTTTCACAACGGGCTGAAAACTTCATAGTTTTGAAAAGTTGGGGTCTGTAAAAGAATCCAGGGAACTGTTCAGAACATTTTAAAAGAACTTCAAAGCCTTTTCCTGATGAAAAGTTTTTCATAGCATCATGTACTAAATCAAATGCATGTTACTATTTTGGGAGTATCAGCATGCTTCTTTATAAGCCCTATTTTGTGCATGGTGTCCCATGACACTAAGACACTTTTAACTAGCTGACGTTCTAAATGCTTTCCAACATCTTGAATGACATACTGCCCATCCACGGCAAGACCAATGAGATGATTACGGATGTAAGACAAGTCCAAGCCAAATTTTTCCAGTGTTTGTAATATGTGCTTATCCAGGCCATTGCCTCTCAAATCAGTCGCTGGACTGTGTTCTAAGTAGATTGATTGAAATAAATATTTACTATTTATGTCAAAAATTGGTACTCTCAAACCAATTATGTGGCGACTTCTGCGATTGGCTGTCATTTTATCAGCTACAACGCCAAACTGTAAATCATTTGAAGTAATAAAGTTGCAAATTTCCTTAGACAAAGTATGATATGCATGAGTTAAAAAAAAGTCTTGCAAATTCTTTTGAATGTTTTTTGAGTCCAACCTCTCTTCCACAGTTATAAAATTCTGCAATGATAGTTTCATAATCTCTGTATGAGAATTCAAGCTTGTAAGTAAGATATGCTGCAGTAGCACAATTTATAGCTGCTTGTTTACCAGTGTCATAGTCTTGTTTTTCAAGTAAATTTAATTTATTGAGACGTTTCAGGTTCTCAATGTGTGTAGAAGTTTTCGTGTGGCGTATCAAGTCAAATTTTAAATGGCAAAAAGTAAGAGGCAAAAGGTCCTCCTGTGCTGTAAAATCCTCTCCTTCACTGAAGTCATAGGAGATAGTTGATTGGCAAACTTGGCATCAAATCCCATCCTGACATCTTTCGAATTTCAGTGTACCTGCCCACTTCAATAGTCCTGCCACAGATCTTTGTGACTTCAAAAGAATTTCTATTTCTTCATCTGTTAAAGTTGAGTCAGCACATTCATGCACATTGATGTCAGCACATTCATATTGCTGTTTGATCTTGATGTTTTGACATCTTTTTTAACTCATTAAATTATTCAGAAAGTTCTACAAAAATTAAAATATGCTCTTTTAATTTTTTGCAACAAAATATTTTATTTCTTAAAATTTCTATAAGTAACATGTTTACTAAAAATTTAGATTAATATTTATTCTAAATTTATAAGCATGAAAAAGAATACAAAGTTCGTCGCCTGTGACGTCAGCTGCGCTTGCCTTAGCGTTCGGAAGGGCAAAAGAAAACACGAACGAACATGTGGGATCCGGCGTGTGCGTGATAAACGCCTGCTTCTCTGCGTACTGTGCTCGATAGGACGGGCTCTATTGCTCGCTTCTCGGCGAAATTCCCGCGCCATCTCAATAACAAGAGAAGAGGTACGTAATGCTGCGTACTGCCGCGGAAAAAAAGTCCGAGAGTTGTGGACAATTTTAAAAACATTTTATTGGTGCAGACAAAAAATGTCCGAAATTTGCGGACAATTTTTGAAATTGTTTTCATTAGTGCAGACAAAAACTGTCCGCAAGGGGTTTTCTATGTCCGCGACGACGTTGCCGTGTCGCGGTGTTTCTGCCACTGGGTATATATATATATATATATATATATGAAATAAATTTCAAACCATTTTATTATTAAAACGGCAATCTAAATTCTTCATCCTAACGCAATAGTACACCGTCCCTCTTTCTTTTTTATACCTAAATCCAAACCGAAGTAAAGTATTAGTTTATCCCCTAAGGAACGTCTGGCCATAGCTTATATAACAGTTATATAACACGAACGGCGTGGAACATTCGAAAACTATCACCCCATATGATGCGACTTAATCACGTGTCAGTTTCTGGCGAATTAGAAGTTGTATAGACCCGTACGCGGGCGAGAAGTTTCGCGCGTCTGTAGTGTTTGTGTGTTTCGCTCTGGCGTGGGAAGATGTAGCGTTTTAATGTCCGTATTGCAACAGCGCTTTGCAATCCGCGCCTTTTTCCTCGGTATCTGTGGAGTTAAGATGTATGCGATCCCTTCCAAATAATGTCCAGCCACGAAACTGCTACGGAAATAAAGACTATTTTATGAACCAGCCGCCTCTTCTTTCTGCTATGGATTCAAATTAGTTCTTCTGCATCCCAGCCACTTCCAGCCACTTCGACTACACCCCGGATCCGACAGGCTATGATTTTCAGGCCTGTTGAGCTTCACCACCGCCTTAGCGCTGATATTGCATATATATATATATATATATATATATATATATATATATATATATATATATATATATATATATATATATATATATATATATATATATATATATATTATATATTATATATATATATATATATATATATATATATATATATATATATATGTGTGTGTGTGTGTGTGTGTGAGATAATATTACTAACTACCTATAATCGCCCATTCTGTATTTCATTTCTGCCATGGTAACCCGTCCTTCTTGTCCAGGCGTAAACGCTTCGACTTCCCACATACTAACTTACTCCGCCAATTCTGGCAACCCCTCTGACCTAATTCTATTTTGGCACCTTTTGCGGGAGACGCTGGACTTACTCGAAGCGAGTAAGATGTGTTGCTTTACTGTTTAATAAATTAGTTTGTTCCTGAAGCTGATTATATTATTTTCCGGCCACGATGCAAGATACAATTTCATGCTCGACAGGATCTGGACTTTAAAAATACGACTGCAAATGGAACAAGTAAAAGCAAAATGAAAACTGACAAAATAAATGTCGAACATGATGATAATTAGTTTTCAATTAGTTCAATTAGTTGAACGAAGTTAAAAAGTCTTCGTTCTACACGAGTTTCGATTTAGATTAACGCCATTGTTCTACAGGACTTTTACTTTATTTTCCGCATGCGTTTCTGAAGTCACCAGCTCGAAATGACAAAGATAAAGCATTCCTCATCCAACAGCATGAAATTCCTACAGAAGTCGACTACATCGAAACAAGTAAAGATGTCACTGTACAAAATGTAAAGATGTCACAGTACAAAAATTGGTGTTGTAAGCAGGTCAGTTATTATATTATTTTTGATATTTTTAATATTGTAAAAGTAAAAGCAAAATGAAAACTGCCAAAATAAATGTCGAACATGATGATAATTACGAAATATTTCAGGAGAAAATTAAAAATCGGAAAAAAAAGAAGTTAAATTTAAATAATGAAATGATGAAATAAGTCACCAATATGTAAACCATTCAGCTATCCTTAATCTTTCTTTTTAGCATTCCTGTCCTATCGCCATCCTAGTTAATTTTGAAGAAAATCCATGAGTGTAAGTGAAACTCACATATTTTTTGGTAACTTTTTGAAGCTTACTACATTGTTGAAATATACTATGTACTAGATAAATATTATTTATTTTTATACTGGGGTTTCCACTCACTGTCCTCCCTGTCTCTTCGCACTTTTCAAATGTTCCCTTTGAACAGTTGCTTTTCCCTCTCATGTTTGAGAAACTTGCCTGCCCCTTTGGTAAACGCTTACGAGGATGTACTCACAACAGGTCACATACCTCAAATTTATGTTTGTATTGTCTTGCTTTTTTTAAATTTCTTCACAATAATTGAATGTTAGTGTCAATTGTTGGAATTTGTATTTTGTTCGAATATGGCAACATCAGGTACCAGACCTTTGGTATTGATGTTGAAAGTTAATTTTGACAGCATTTGATAAATTTATTCTACTAATTGCTGAAAGAATAATTTTAATATTTTTGTATACATGATCTAGAGAAAAAAAATATATAGATAGTGTTTTGCTCAAAGAAAAGTCAATAACTAATGTCAAACGTAATAATAATAAACAACAAAGAACATTATTTTTCTAAAAAAGTGACCAACCCAGGAGATCTCCAAAAGAACTAAACATTATTCAACGACTAAGACTGTGAATAATAATTACTTTGTGTTTTTCAATTAGTTGAACTGTACCCGTCCAGGTCTCTGAACACTTTCAGACTGTGACACATGTCAGGGGTTGAGACATGCACAATTTTTTACTTGTATTTGTATTTGGAACATCTTTACATCTGTTGTTGTTAGTGTTTTCATTTAAGTGCACCATTCCATTTTTATTTTACTCCAGCTATTTGTTTTTAAAATTACGCCATTGTTCATACTATTATGTCTTTCAATTGTACAATTTAAGAAAAAAAATTTGTGATTTTCGAGCCAGCTTCAACCGAATAGTCTAACTACTAATTTTCATGTTCTCAATATCTGGAGTGTCTTGGAGTCGACGGCCGCTGCTCCAATCCATTTTAGATGGGGGGGGGGATATTCTGTGATAATATTACTAACTACCTATAATCGCCCATTCTGTACTTCATCTCTGCCATGGTAACCCGTCCTTCTTGTCTAGGCGTAAACGCTTCGCCTTCCCACATACTAACTTCCTCCGCCAATTCTGGCAACCTCTCTGACCTAATTCTATTTTGGCGCTTTTTGCGGGAGACGCTGGACTTACTCGAAGCGAGTAAGATGTGTTGCTTTACTGTTTAATAAATTAGTTTGTTCCTGAAGCTGATTATATTATTTTCCGGCCACGATGCAAGATACAATTTCATGAGATGTCCATCCGGACATTATATATATATATATATATATATATATATATATATATATATATAAAGTACCAAAATATTGGAATTATTAGAAACATTTCTGAAAATCTCATACTGTCCTGAGTTATTTTATAGTAATTAACTTTATAAGGTAATCTTAATAATAAAGCTTCCCTTTCACATATTTAGTTAACTTTTCTCACATACAAGGTTCTTAAACCATGGTATAATTAAGAATAAATATATCAATGCTGTTAAACAATACTGATATTACGATATGAAAGAGAAAATTTGATCCAAATTTTACCATTTCCCACCGCAAGGTTGTAATAAAAATAATTCAGAACCCAGATATTTGACTTTCCATTTAATATTATATTACCTACTTTATGACTAAAAGTTTACCCTCATGAAAGGCGGAACCTCGTGGTTAAGAAGGGAAATAACAATAAACAGTAAGATAATGCATTCCGCGACAAAGCATGAAATATAGTCATTTATTTTTGAATGCGTGCCTGAAGAAGAAATTCTCCAAGAATGTAATACATAAAGAATAAAACGGGCAATAACTTAGAAGTTAGAATATGGTTCTATCTTATGGCTCGTTCGGAGGGTCCATTAAAGAGTGACTTTATTTGTATGAGGGAATAACATGGTTAATAATAATTTCCTTCAACATCATAAGGTATAAATAAAAGCCTTTTTTCTGTTATTTATTTTGATTTGTCATGCGTACTAAATGGCGATATTTTACTTTTTAGTTCGTTGAAATTTTACTTCTCGAAGGAACGAATAAGAGTGTACATGTCTCTTACTGCGATATCAAAGTATGTGTATATATATATATATATATATATATATATATATATATATATATATATATATATATATATATATATATATATATATATATATATTGTTGATGTTGCTTATGCCCCTTGAACGACATTATAACATCAGATCAAGTCCCGAAGGCTATGGGCGATGAAGGTGCGGCTCCTGTTTTGAATGAGCACCACAAGGGTCGGAGTTCGACTTCGCTAATTGACCGATCCCGTAATTTTGAACCGAGTCAAGTAACGAGACCGGAACACTTGACCCCGCACCTGCAGAGGTAAATTTGAGAACTTGGAGGACATTGTACCCACGCCCTATTCTACGTGTCCCGGCTACCATTAGTGAACACGGAGGCAGATTTGTAGCTACGAGCATCGAACCAGGGACGTTCAGATCACTGGCCCGCTGCTCTAGCCAACTGGGCTTCCGCGCA